>CAPT01000079.1:0-269088 GCA_001039675.1 Nakaseomyces delphensis CBS 2170
GTTTTAAAATTAAGGATGAAATTTTTTTTACCTTCAATTTTTGTCTTCTTATTTTTTATCTTGAATTATAAGATAAGAATTTGAAAAGAATTGCTTTTTTTCGTAATAATTCTTCTGTTTACTTCCTGTGAAGATAATTCAATAGCAAAAATCGGACTTACGTGTCGATTGCGTCTTTATCGCTCGCTAGGTAAATGAAACTTTTTTGAAGACGGAAAAATGTAGTTTAGTTGCTATTGACATTTTTTTTTCAATTTTTTTCTTATTTTCTTAATTTTTGCACAACCTTTTATATTATTAATAATAAACAAAGCACAAACGCCCTCATATATACCTATTTAGTTTGGTTTAATATATTACTTGAAGTATCAGTTATTT
The DNA here is from genome assembly GCA_001039675.1 of Nakaseomyces delphensis CBS 2170. Classification (NCBI taxonomy): domain Eukaryota; kingdom Fungi; phylum Ascomycota; class Saccharomycetes; order Saccharomycetales; family Saccharomycetaceae; genus Nakaseomyces; species Nakaseomyces delphensis. Next base: position 379 of record CAPT01000079.1, read on the forward strand.
AATCTTTTTTTCTGTTCTATTTTATTTTTTAGCCTTTAACAGGTTTAAATACCATTTTAAAATAAATTAAAATCACTAGATTTTTGCACGATCTGCTTTGCTAAGATAAGAGCTACTACTTCATTAAACAGGGAAATAACAATACAATAAAGAACATAACATAAAGAAAATTGAATATGACAGGGACTAAGTCTGGTACACCACGTACTGTGTATCTACAAAACTTGCCACGCAGACCAGTCAACAAAGAACATTTTATAAGGAACTTCCTGCGATGCGTAAATAAAGAGAACAAATACGCGGTCAATAAACATTTGCCATTACCAGGTACAATAAATTGTGGAGAAATAGATCCCAGTAAACTGGCAGATGATAAGATTCTGGACAAATCACTGATGCTTATGTCTATGTCTATTTCTAGACGCTCAAGTATGCGGAACCAGGCCTTCTTGACCTTTTCTAACGAGTCTCATGCACTGAAGTTTCTGGAATTGTACAAGGACAAGAAGTTGAAAGTAGGAGGGAGAGTAATAAGAATGGAGTTGGCTAAAAAGGATTCATATTTAGGGCTGTACTTAAGAGACCCCGCCCTGGCGAAAAGAGTGCTGAAAACTAGAAACCTAAAAGAAGAACTGCTATATGACTCCGAAAAGTATAAAGAGCATCAATTGAGGAGAAGACTTCGCAGACTACGATCAAAACTAAGAAGTAAGGGAGAAAATGAGGATAGGATTAAAGCCGCAGTAGAGAACTACAGGAAGCAGAACTTAGCACCGACTACTATCTCAACTGATGTTAAAGATGTACAGGAGGATAAACCTAATACCAAATTCCAAGCAGGAAGAGAAGTAACCGAGATGCCACCACATTCAATTCTCTTAGCTACTAATCTACCAGCAGGCATTTCAGTAGATGAGATTAAATCGGAAATCTTATCGAATGGTCTAAAGGAGATAAGATTAGCTTCAATCAGAAATGTTGCATTTATAGAATATAGCACAGTAGAGGCAGCTCAAACCGCTTTAAAATCGGTAGGTGCTTCACCACTATTCTCAGAAGGAAAAGCTAAGTTAGCAAACGCAAAGAAATGATTCCTTTCTAATAAAACCCTTATACTTTCTTAATTAAATGAATATTACATTCCTTATTGCGTAGATATATATATACACGTCCTTTTCTATTATATGCAGGTGATATTGAATAGTCCATATCTATTTACCAAAAAACACCGTTCTCAAACCAGTCAGCATGTTCTCCTTCTTTTGACCAGTGATTTCGTCCATCAATCTTTTGTAATACTGAGGATTCCCACTTGGCTTGTATAATTTCTCACCGACATCATAATAATTTTTGTACTTATTACTCATCAAAACGTCCAGAGAACGTTTCTGTCTCGATAGATCTTGCTCAGTTAAAATATCGTTTTTTAGAACACCTTGAAGTCTCTTCAAAAAATCCTTTTGTAAACCCAAAGGTCCTGACGTTCTACTTATCATATCTTTGACATCGGACAAACCAGGTTTCTTTTCGGCCCCTTCACCCGTACCTGGAAGACCAGCTATACGTTTAAATCTGTTAATCTGAACATCTTTGAATGACACCAAGTGCTTGAATCGATCCTCAGGAAAACGCTCTAGGCATTTGACTATATGTTTTGCAGCCTCTCTAATAGCTGGTTGGGTCGACATGAAGTTTGGATTACTTGACTGTGAACCTTAAATAATTTATGCTTTTGTGCTAAAGAGTCCTTTATCTACATTTCTATATTTTATTATAATTTTTTTTCTATTTTTTTTTTTTTCATGTCATCGACATCCATCTTGTTGCACATAAAATGATATTATTACGAATCCATTTTTAAAACTAGTTTCTTTATAGATATTGCTTTTTTATCATTTATACATATGCAAATACCTAGTTAGATCCTAGACGTGAGACCTTGTGTTCCAAATCATCAAGGGCCTGATCCCATTGAAGATCAAACTGTTTATCAGAGAACTTGCTCAAAGCACATTCTTTAGCCCTTTCTGAGATGGCTCTCCTCTCCGCAATCGTCAATTTATTAGCACTTTCGAATACTTGGGCTAATGTACCGTATCTCTTGAATTCAGAGTTCGATTCTTTGTAATCAGGGTCGCTTTTATCCTTGAAGAAGAACCCTGTTCTATTTTCATCGTTCATTCGACTAGGCGGAAGTTCTCTTTTTGCTTGAGAGTCCCATGGCACTATGATATCTAGTAACGGGCCAGCTGATGCGTGTACTAGCGATATGAGACCAGCCGCAGCATATTCAACCACCGCAATACCGAAATGTTCATTCCACATGGTATTTATGCCAAAAGTGGACTCCTTCAATGTGTTTTTAAGTTCATCATAAGAGCAATCTGTCTTAAATTCCAGATCTCTCGTAGGTATTCCAAGCTCCTTATAAGCATGATTCTCTAAAGAGGCTACGTACTTTCGGTCTTCTTCCGACCTCGTAGAACCAATCATTATCAGTTTGAAATGCTTGGTGGCACCGGCAGAATTAAGAAATTGTGCATAGTTATCGATCAGCAACCGGTGTCTCTTCTCAGGCCTAAACTGTGCAATGATAACACCTTGATCCTTTCGGCTATCATCTTCTTCAGTTCTAATATGTTCTACCAGTTTTTCAGTGGAACATGGCGGGTATATCACACGAGGATTCGTATTTTTCCAGATAGAGCTAATGTGCTCGTTTGTCCATGTGGAGTTTGTCGTTACCACATCTACACAAGTTCCAACATACTGGTACCATCTCATAAACAACTTCCAATATAACAATTTTAATTTTCCTGCCGTCGAAGGCCTGTTCTCAATTTCTATCTCTAATTTTGAAAGCATATCCGATGAGATGACAGGATAATGGGTGTATGTAATTATTGGCAGTTCGGTAAATCTTTTAACCACTGGGTACCCGAAGGGATAACCCATCGTATCACACCATATATCTGGAACAAATCTGAATAACGCCTCTAGAGTCAACAGCATTGATCCCAGCGCTTGACCCAATAACGTCACATGTTTCCAGGTGTTACCGTCCACCCACTTTCTGTGGTGCAAGAATACAAACAGTACACGGTCGAAATCCATATCGTAGTCAAATCTGTGCCGTACATTTTCGATGATTTCTTGACGACTAGCATCAACATCGCCAGTGTATACAACAACAATGCAATTGTCGTCATAGGACAATGTCTCCCTCACAGCACGCCAAAGAACCTTCTCACCACCGCCACCTGCATTACAATAAGGGTGGAAAAATCCGATATACTTGGTGGTGTAACGTTTTACCTTCAATGACCGTCTTTGGTACCGGACAAATTTCTTACCAACGAGGTCATATAGAGGTGCTCTTATAACCGGCAACAGCAGCACACACAACAACCCAATACTAATGGCCCAGAGCATCGTTTATACTTGTTTAGTTTTGTTGTAATATCTATGAAATGCTCCAGTTCTTGCCCATATCCTTTAACGCTCAATGAAAATTTATCTTGAAAAATCCTGCGTTTCGGGAACACTGCCCTTATAAAAAGAGAGGGGATACCCTCTGTTAATGAGTTTTACCTATTCCCTTAGGACATGGTGAATAAGAAGTTTAAACTTAAGTATTCATACCTTAATAACTAATAAAATTCAAATACATTACAATTCAGGAAGAAAATACCAGGAATAAGCCATAATTAAAAAGGAAGAAGAAGCGCCCCTAATGTCTGATCCGTCGCTAGGTGAGCAAAAGGAAGGAATTAAAGGGAGAGACAACGGATCTACGATATCATTTCAGAAGAAGGTTATGGTATTTGGTGACGATGAAGACGAATTGACGATACCAGACACAGAGGATGAGGACCTGGTTATGGATCCGAACAAGAAGGGTCTCAGGAGCAGGTATATAGGGGATGACGGGAAGGAAAACAGCGACACAGAGGTCAACGATAAGGACAATGAGGCGAGAGACAATTTGAGTCTTTCCTCATTACCTTCGTTTAAGAGACGTCCCTTGAGTGATACTCCGGTGACAAGTGTTTGGAACTCTCCCAGAGGGTCCAACGAGACGACACCGACGTCATCTAGGGAGAGTAGCTCTCTGAGTCTAGTTCAATTAAACCAAGCACTCATGAACTCAAAGATTAATGCTAATTTGAACAAGAGGGTCCCATCACCTCCAGCCGAGAACAATAATACATCGCCTACGGGGTCCGTCTCCCCGAAATCACCTTACGAGGGTAAAGCACAGAGCCCTGCTCTTGTGAAATCACCATCCCAATTCTACCATCCAAAGAGGAGACCCACCACAATCGACGTTCCTGGCTTAACGAAATCGAAGTCCTCCCCAGATGGTCTTATCTCTAAGGAAGACCCCGGTTCTAAGCTGATTATTGTGATGGTCGGGCTACCCGCTACTGGTAAGTCTTTTATTACAAATAAACTATCCAGATACCTGAATTACTCGATGTACTACTGCCAAGTTTTCAATGTTGGTAACACGAGAAGAAAATACGCTAAGGAGCACGGTCTCTCAGATCAAGACTCTTCTTTTTTCGACCCAACAAATACACAATACACCGAGCTTAGAGATAAATGGGCACTTGATACCTTAGAAGAATTAATGGACTACTTATTAGAAGGCCCAGGCTCTGTTGGGATTTTCGACGCTACAAACACCACAAAAGAACGCAGAAAACATGTTCTAGAGAGGATCAGAGCTAGGAGCCCACATTTGAAAGTGCTGTTCCTGGAATCAATTTGTACAAATAAGGCAGTTGTGGAGACCAATATAAGGTTAAAATTATTTGGTCCAGATTATAAAGGTAAAGACCCTGAGAAATCCCTAAAGGATTTCAAGGAGAGATTATCAAATTATATTAAGGCTTACCAGCCTATCGAAGATGATGAGGATATCCAGTATATTAAAATGATAGATGTTGGTAAGAAGGTTATTGCAAACAAAATTCAGGGATTCCTTGCGTCGCAAACTGTCTACTACCTTTTAAACTTTAATTTGAAGGAGAGACAAATTTGGATTACTAGAAATGGTGAAAGTGAAGATAATGTGATGGGCCGTCTGGGTGGTGATTCGCCAATTACCTCACGTGGTGATAAATATGCGAGGGCACTAGCCAAATTTATCGATGAACAAAGAGCACAGTTTTTTGTTACTGAGATGGAAAAAAATAAAAAAGGAGCTGAACAGTTACGGAAGCTAGAGGAGGGCAAAATTGATGACAATGAAGTATTAGATAAGGACAAGCTTCCCTCTATTACTGACTTAAACCAACAAGATAACGTATATAACGAATTTTTTGTTTGGACGAGTATGTTACAGAGAGCCATTCAAACAGCAAAGTACTTTAACGAAGATGAGTATCCAATCAAACAGATGCGTATGTTGGATGAAATAAGTGCTGGTGATTACGAAGGTATGACTTTTCCAGAGATTCAAGAAAAATTCCCGCAAGAATTCGCTGAAAGGCAAAGAGATAAACTTCGCTACCGTTATCCAGGCATAGGTGGGGAATCCTATCTTGACGTTATTAATAGATTAAGATCTGTTATAACTGAAATTGAAAGAATTCAGGATAGTGTCCTGATTATTACTCACCGTGTTGTTGCTCGTGCACTTTTAGGTTATTTCATGAACTTGAGTGTTGAAATTATCTCAAACTTAGATGTCCCATTACATTGCGTGTATTGCCTTGAGACCAAACCGTATGGTATAACATGGGCGTTATGGGAATACGACGAAGAGAAAGACACATTCTTCAAAGTTCCTGAATACAGCTTGAACACGAAAAGAGTCAAGGAGGTTGATCTGGTCAATAATGAAAGAAGGTACTCTGTAATACCAACAGCGCCACCAAGTCATCACGGTTCAAGGCCAGGCAGCATAGAGAGACGTGGTTCTAACGGCTTCAATAATGAGAATTCTAACAAAAACAATAACGATAAAAGCATCAACCATATCACAAGCAATAACGCTCCAAGTAGCGCCAGCTTCAAGCACAAATATAGCATGAATCAAGTTCCGACCCTAGGCTCAGGCACAGGGCATCTACCACCCAGAGCTGTGGTTGACGGCGGCGGTGGAACCTCAATCTCTGTTGCTCACAGACGGCCTCATTCCAATAACAAGGGTTCTATCTTACTAAACAAAGATAACTAATTGGACACTTTCAGCTCAAAAAGAGAATAATTAGCCGGTTCTTTCTTTTTTTTTTATTCCTCTGATTATTAAATTCTTAAAAAAAACCAAATGCTTTCAAGTGACAGCATACTTTTTTACATCGCGTTATTATTACTATAATAACACTTCAAGTTCAATTTCCAGAAAGTATTTATGCGCCAAATGTCAGGGCAATGTTGCCTTAGTCAAATGTCAGGGCAATGTTGCCTTAGTCAAATGTCAGGGCAATGTTGCCTTAGTCAAATGTCAGGGCATGTCCTCTTTCTTCACTTGTTCCCAACCGTATTAAGACATACATTACGTTATATATTCTCAATATTTACAATAAAAAATCCAATACAAAACTAAAAAATATCAGTTTTATCTCGAATAAAATGTGTTATATGTTGTCACCAAATTGATCATAATAGACGAAATTGTCAGACTTCGATAAAAACCAAAAAAGACAAAAAAACAAAAAAGTCTACATAGAAATCCTAAATATTGGCTTTAAAATCAGGAAAATATCGATTTAACGTGTTTGTAAGGCTGAAAAAAAAAAATAACGAATTCTTACTGTAATCTAACCCAAGGTTTACTCAAAACGTTCATTCCCGTTATTTCTTGAAAGATTGTGAGTAGCATCCTATCGGGCGGAAGACCGAGCATCAGAATTGAGCCGAATTGGAAATACATAAGGAAGGCTGATATAAACCAAACGAGCAAACGATACTACGCTTACTGAGGGACAGAAAATTTAGCACACACAAATAAGAGAATTATAGACGATGTCGCATCATAAGAAGCGTGTCTATCCTGAGGCTCAGTTCCAATATAGTCAGGGCCAGGGCAATGCTATGGGCACCCCACAGGATGCCAATATGTTTCCAGGGCAAGTCGGGGGGACGCCATTAATGGGTTCTACCGATATCCCTCAGGCTGGGATTGCGCAAGCCCCAATGACTCCTATGGTTCAAAATGTTCCGGAGGCTAGAGCATTTACGCCAGCCCAGCAACACTTGAATGATCAATTGAACTCGGTGACTACTGGGATGGGTGACATTAGCATCGGGGGTGCACCAATGCAGGCCCAGCAGATGTCGTATCAGCAACAAATGTATGGTCAACAACAACAAATGTACGGGCAACCAATGCAAGCGCAATCTCAAATGTATCAAACCACAGCTACTGGTGGTCACGCGAATAGACCTGTCAACCAACTTTACCCAGTCGATCTGCTAACCGAACTGCCTCCACCGATTCAGGACCTATCTTTACCTCCTCCTCCTCTAATGGTAGCTCCCGAAAAGATGATTGTCCCCTCCGAAACTTCAAACGCTTCCCCAGATTACTTGAGATGCACGTTGAATGCTATGCCAAAGACTAACAGTCTGTTGAAGAAGTCCAAGTTACCACTTGCTTTAGTAATCAGACCTTACCAGCACTTGCAAGATGATATCAATCCGCCACCATTGAACGAGGATGGTTTAGTGGTCCGTTGTCGTCGTTGTCGTGCATACATGAATCCGTTCGTATCTTTCATTGAACAAGGTAGAAAATGGAGATGTAACTTCTGTTGGTTGGCTAATGATGTTCCAATGCAATTGGATCAAACCTATGAAGGTACTCCTGCTAATCGTTACGACAGAAATGAAATCAGAAATTCTGTAATGGAATACTTGGCCCCAAAGGAGTATACTGTCAGACAACCACCACCATCCACCTATGTATTCGTTTTAGATGTCTCTCAGAATGCAGTCAAGAATGGTCTTTTGGCTACCACCGCTAGATCCATCTTAGATACTCTCGAATTCCTTCCAAACCACGATGGTAGAACTAGAGTTTCTATTCTTTGCGTTGACAACGGCCTACATTACTTCGCAGTGCCACTAGACGAGGAATCTGATCAAGTTAAGATGATGGATATTTGCGACTTGGATGAACCATTCTTACCGAAACCCCATTCAATGGTAGTTTCATTGAGCGGCTGCAGAAACAATTTGGAGAAGTTGTTGTCTCAATTGCCAGAAATATTCCAGTTCAATATTATGAGCAAGTTTGCTCTAGGGCCAGCTCTAAAAGCAGCTCAAAACATGATCTCTAATATTGGCGGAAAAATCATTGTAGTTTCCGCTACACTTCCAAACGTTGGAATTGGTAAATTACAGAGGAGAAATGAATCAGGTGTTGCTAATACCGCTAAGGAGTCATCTCAGCTGCTATCCTGTCAAGATTCATTCTACAAGAACTTCACAATTACCTGTAGTAAATCCCAAGTGTCTGTGGATATGTTCTTGGCATCTGAAGATTACATGGATGTTGCAACCTTATCCAATCTAGGCCGTTTTACTGGTGGCCAAACACACTTCTATCCAGGTTTTACTGCTGCCAATATTGCAGATGTCACCAAATTCACTAAAGAATTTTCCAAATTTTTATCCATGGATCTGTCTACCGAAACCGTCATGAGAGCTCGTGGATCTACTGGTATCAGAATGAATTCCTTCTACGGCCACTTTTTCAATAGATCTTCGGATCTATGCGCATTCTCAACTATGCCAAGAGATCAATCTTATGTTTTCGAAATGTCCATTGATGAAAACATAGTTGTTGATTACTGTTACGTTCAAATCGCTGTTCTACTTTCTTTGAATACTAGTCAAAGAAGAATCAGAGTCATCACTTTAGCAATACCAACGACGGAATCCATTTCTGAAGTATTTGCCTCTGCCGATCAACTAGCTATGACCACTTTCCTTGCCCGTAAGGCTGTTGAGAAGGCCATGAATTCGAGTCTTCAAGATGCTAGGGATCTTCTAAGTAAAGCTGTTCAAGATATCTTATCCACATACAAGAAAGAAATAGTTGTGTCAAACACAGCTGGCAGTGCTCCGCTAAGATTCAGTGCTAACCTAAGAATGTTCCCATTATTAATGCATGCTCTATCAAAGCACACCGGTTTTAGATCGGGTGTGGTTCCAAGCGACCACAGAGCTGCTGCGTTGAACAACTTAGAATCAGCACCATTAGAATACTTTATTAAGAGCGCTTATGCAAGGGTCTACTCTCTTCACGATATGGTTGATGGAGCTGGTTATCCAAATGAGGACGGCGAAATTGAGCTTCCACTACCAATTAATTCTTCAGCCTCTCTATTTGAAAGATATGGGTTGTACTTGATCGATAATTCTTCTGAACTGTTCCTTTGGGTTGGTGGTGATGCCGTTCCGGAATTAGTTAGTGATGTATTTGGTATCCAAGATATATTCCAAATTGCGAACGGTAAACAGGAAGTTCCTGTAATCGACGGTTCTGAATTCAATGAAAGAGTTAGAAATATAATCCAAAAAGTTAGAGAGCATGACGATATAATTACTTACCAAACGTTATACATTGTAAGAGGCCCATCTGTTAGCGAACCTGTTGGACATGCCGCCGGTAGAGAACTGCAACCACTAAGGATGTGGGCCACCAGTAACTTAGTTGAAGATAAGGTTCTTGGTACTGAAAGTTATCGTGAATTCCTACAGACTTTAAAAAATAAAATAAGTAAATAACCGTAAAGAATCAGGGTTCGAAATTTATAATTAATACGATATTTTGAAATAAGAAATTCGAGAAAAGGCTAAAGTCCAATTATATGGAACTGTTTCTAAAATGAGAATAATGTAACGAAAACTATCTCAATTAGTTTTTCTCTTTCTTTATTTTTTCAGCACTTGAAATGTACAACACTAAATACAATCTTCATCGAAATGGATATTTCGACCCCAATATTGTCAAAACATTGTAAAATAAATATTAACTAATTAAGAAAACGTCGTCTGTATTAATTGAAACAATTATTAATATTACACTTTTTTGTATTGCTTTACAGCACAGCATATTTTTCAGCTTGCAAGAAGAATAATGTCTTGTGAAAATTTCGCAGAGCTACTCTGTAACTAAAAAAATAATCGATGAGATAACCTTAACAAAGAGCAAAGGCTAAGACCCATATTCATGTATTCAGAACAAGATAATATATCAAACATTAATCATATCAGCAGATGTCTGTAAAAATGTATGTTGCAATCTAAGATTTATCGAAATCTTAAGACTGGAAACCAGTAACCATCACCCTTTTATAAATTTATTCTCAGGATAGATTACTAACAGATGGACTTTATTCTAATATTAATGGTTAAGAAGTCAATGAGATTAGCGTATCTAGAAAAGATTTGTTTGAGGAGAGCCAGAATATAAGTGATGATTTCTCGGTGGATGAAGTTCATGATGACTTCGAAATTGTGGATGTTAATGATGTAAATGGAACAGAGAATGCTGCCATTGATGGAGAACATGCACAAGAATTTGATTTTCCATTATTTTCTCTTGAAAACGTTCCTGAAGAATCAAAAGATGAACAGCAGCTAATGAAAATCTCGCTGAATGAAGAAAGCAGTGAGATAATTCAAGAACGTCCAAGAGAGTATTATTTTTCACAGACATCAGAACATGAGAGGCTGAATATTGAGAAATCAGCTATATCCTATGATGCCATACTTACTGAATCAAAGAAAGGCCCCTATCAAGGGTGGAAAAAGTTTAGAGGAAAAGTAATAGATCTTAAGGAATATAATAGAATAATAGACAAAGAAAATGAAAAGAAACTACGCAATGAAAAAAGAAGACCAGGTAAAAAACAGAGACTGGTGAGGAAACTAGGCATACGTCGCGTTGAAGAGCGAAAGGCTAAGGATGTAGAGCTCAAGAGGATGAGAAAGAAAATGTTCCACAAACGTGGTGGTAAGAAAAACAAGAAGAAGACAAACGTAGCTAGTACTGAATCAAACAAACCAAAATTTCGTACTGAATAGCTGAATAGGCCTTTCCATTTAAATCAACCTATGAATCTAACTACATCACTGTATAATATCATCGTTATTTTATTTTATATTTAAAAGAGCATTTTAAAGAGAATTTCAAAATGCTTTCAACATATAATCATAATTGGCTGAGTATTCAGGTTCCATTGCAGCATATTTCTCAAATGTAGCCTTTACTGAATCCTTGAAATATTGTTGTTTACCTGCCAACTGTTTACCAACGGGACCCCCTCTATCAATCGCAGTAATCAAGTCTATTTTGAAACTATTAGAAATCCTGCCCCAATAGAGATCTCTAGGAGTTGATGATTTAGGTCTACTCAAACGGAGAAATTGGACAAGTAAATTTGAATTATCGATTTTGATGCTTTGTAATAACGTCTCTATAATGGCAATATCATGACCTTTAATGACAACTTCTTCAAATAAAGAAGGGAAGGATTTGATCGCATTTATTGATTTACTCAATATCCGCGTGCTAGTTGTTGCATCTGTTAATATTACCTTTTGAATTGTTGTATAAAATTCCTGTTCTGAAACAGAATATAAGGCCGATATCATTGATTTGATATCGTCCTGATTATTTCGTAGTTTACTGGAGTTCAGGCATTCTCTCGAGATTGTAATCGTCAGATGACCTAAAAGATTTTTCCTTCTAGGCGATAATGTTGTTGATTCCATTTCTTTAACAAATTTAAGAGACTTCAAGTTTGCATTTTTACTCTGATTTACTTGTACTTGATAATGTAACGAAGATAATTTTGAAATAGCTGAAATAGTAAGCTTACTTTCGTTGTTAAGCGATACAAAATTAACAATTTGTTGGGTTAAATGGACAAACATTAAAACATCTCTTAGTAAAGTTGACGTTTGGTGAACATTACTCAGCACTGATTGTAACTTCTGAGCCCTCTCATATGGTATTAAAACTTGTTCCATTAATCTTTTATAGGATACGTTTAGATATTCCAAACTAGGATTCAAACTACTCGAAATGTTCTCGTTGCTAACCTTATCATTGTAAAACTTTTCGAGAATTACCGATGAGTTCCTCTTTAAGAATTGCTCATACCTTCCTGAAAATTCTATTATGTCATACTGGACTTTTTTCTTTGCCTCTGAAATTTCAAGTTTATTTGAACCTGTGTCCATTGACTTCAGAATCCCGTTAGCATAAGCTTTGGCGTCGAATACAGGTTCTCTAAGCTCTTCAAAATCTTTGAAGTTGGCTTCAGTCATTTTCAAGATACAGGATATTGTAATTTTATTACAGGAATTCGTTTGATTTAATTTTGATCTGTTGTCTCCAAATAAAGTCGATTATTCATACTTCTTCAAATCCAATTGCTCTCGAATAACAACTTTATTTGAACGTATTAGAAGAACAACAGCTCGAAATGAATTAAAAAAAAAAAAAAAAAAAAAAAATAAAAAGACCTAAATAAATGAACAAATGAATAAAATAATAAGGGCTCATCAGAGGTAGCCAAATAATTTTAAGTTAAAGACAAAAGATACTTTTAAAACAAATGAGATGGCTAATTGAAGAAAAATGTGGAAAATGTAGACATCTAAATGATGAAAAAAAAAACATGCACTTGAATTGAAGGCCAAAAAAACACGCTATTATTTTGACTTATAAACAATATATTATATATTTATAGTTACAAGTGACCATGGAAACCACGTAGGATATTAATAATTAGTTATAAAAATATTAAACATTAAAGAAACAAAATGGAGTAGCTGTTGTATTGTCCATTTTTTGAATATTTCCTTAATGTATGTTTAGACATCTTTTATTTTATTCTAAACCAAACAGATATATGGAAACCAAAATAAAATGAATCAGCATAAAATAGAAAAAGAAAAGGACAAAACAAATATCATTCTAAATTCAGAGAATAAGCCTACAAGGGTATCAAAAAGGAAGTGAAATTTCAACATGAATTAGCGTAGAAAAGTAATGAACAAAAAAAGATCAATCAATAAACGATTCGGGAATATATTATAACAAATACGAATATAGGCGTGTAATAAATTGTAGCGACTTGGAAGTTTCTCTGAAAAATAAAAGAAGAAAGAAAAGAACACAACAATCATATCCTGCTCTATCCTTTATTTTCATCATGTCAAGAGAAAAAACCAATAACAAAAGGATATTATTTTCAAAACCAACAGAAATCACAGCATTTGCGCTATTGGGTCATCCATTTCTGTGGATGTACTTTTATATTTTGAGGTCAAAATATTACTATGGGTGAGATTTACGAGGGTCGTATCTTTATTATTCAGAGGCATAAAGTTCTCATTTCTAAAAGTCAAACTATTCGTGCTCACAGAGCTATTTGCGCTCGTACTTTCACTAGGTACTGAATGATTCATATTGTAAGTTCCAGAAATATGCCCGTCATCAATAAAATCTCTCACAAGTTGAGGTGTTGTCAGGCCTTCCATTTCACTTTTCTGTTCTGGAACTTCGATTGGAGTTTCAAAAGTAGGGGATACGCCAATAAGTATATCATTAAATTCCATTAATTGAAAGATCAAACCCATATTGGGACTGATATCCTTTGCAATATCTTTAAGTTTGTTATAGGCATCGTTAAGTCCCAATTTCTCATATCTCATTAGGTACGCCACGATTAAGGATGCAGATCTCGAGACACCGCATTGACAATGAATAAGTACTTTTTTGCCCATGTTTACTGCTTTGTGCATTATATCGGTCAGGTAGAGTAAATCCTTGGATATGTGAGAACTATGTGTCCATGGTATGTGATAATATTCGATCTGCTTATCCCTCGGTATGTGTGGTCCCAAATTCTCAATCTCTTTCGCCACATTTATTACTACTTGGAAATCCAGCACTGAATTCAAATGGGGCTCAGAATATAAGTAAATCGACGGTGGCACAACCAGGAGCGGCCCGTTAGTGTAGGGTGTGTTCCGATAAATCTCGCTATACAAAGTGTCCATATTAAAATTGTCGTTATCCTCGTCAGTTACCATGTTGGAGATAGCAGACTTCCGCTCTATCGTGTTGTCAGAATTGTGTGATGAAATCGGCGTCGATGTTGCTAACCCTGATAGAGTAAAAGATCTATTCCTCGAGTGGCTACTGCTGTCACTGGCGGCAGACATTGGGACTGCCGAAGTCTTCATGCTACCATTGTTTAAGTCTTTGGTTCGTATTGACAAAGACAAAGAATGCACTCTGTTCAACTTCTTCTTGCCGTCAATGTTCATACACGACGCATACACTGGCGACGACGATTTCACTTTATGCAGCTGTGCCGACGTAAATATCGAGTTCCCAGACGTCTTGCTATTATCTCCGCCACCACTAAAAGTCTTCTTATAAATGTTCATACCACTTCCTCTGTTCACATCCTTTCTGTCGATACGTCGTATACCCCTACTGCTGTCATTCAATCCTGGTAAAGGACTGCCACTACTACTGTTATCGCCACTCAAAGATGAGACCCCCGTCCTCTCATCCCCATCCACAATAGCAAGCGACAGGTTCTTAGTATTCCGGCTCTGCAATGACCGCGACCCGTCATCCATTGTTGTTGCTGTTGTCTTTTGTTATTCCTGTTAGCCACCTTCTTTTCTTTCAGAGATTTCCCCTTAAATATCCTTTCCCTTTTCTGAGTCCTTCCTGTCTATAATCCGTCCTTTGTCCTTTAATTAAGAGTCCTTTAGTGCACCATTGAGTTGTGGATTGTGCTTATAGCATCGAATTTATAAATAACAAGACAAGAGGAAAAAGAAACGTTTCAAAACTTCCCACTCAAAATCTAAATTTATTGCACAGAAACTACCGCATGGACCTTAATTTTTCAAATAAAGAAACAGAGTAAGAACGAACAAAAAAAAAGAAATTTTCATCGTATGCTGGTTTTCCTCGAACAAGTAAATAAATAAAAATGACGTATTGCTGGACAATATTCTATAAATAAGTTACTACCAGTATGAATACATACATCCGTGCATATATATATATATATATATATATATGTGTGTGTGTGTGTGTGCTTGTTTGGAGGGGTCGAGGTTTGGAGATGAGCAATTACTATTTCTTGCCTGGACGCACGTCGGTTGCCATTTGGACAGCGATAGACCGTTGCGCGTTGAAAAACGGTACTTTGTACTTTACGTTTCCGCGGAGGATGAGCTCGTAGTTATGTTTTATCAGCATTTTCCACCTGGTGACATCATCACTGGGTTCGCCTTGCGTTTCTTCCTCGTCATCGGGTTCCTTGGCCTCATCGGAACCCGGCTTGTGTAGTCGTATGCTGGTCTCCGCAATGTCGAAGTTACGGTTGAAGAACCCTCCTTGGTACTTGAGAGGGGTCTCTAGACCCTTTACGATGCCTAAAAATATCGTCTCCACATTTGTCAGGCTTGTAGGGGACGGCGAGCAGGTGCCGTAACTATCACAGCGGAGGTACTGTGTCTTCGCGAATATGTCGAACTCGACTTCGTCCACGTATATTGGGAAAATACCGGGATTGAACGCTGTCGTGGTTAAATCAAATATGAGCTCGTCAGTACTCGAAATTACGTTATCCATCAGTACTATATCAAATTCACGGAGTTCCTTGTTCGCCGCAAGTAGGAATCCTAAAATGAAACCTAGGGATACGAGTAAAAGAACAGCGATAGTTAGGTAAAAGCAGTTCCTGAATCGTGTCCACGCATTTCTCTTCGAATAAAAATTATGTGGGGAGAACTGGTAGTTGTTATCCACACAATAATTATTGTTGTTAGCTCTGTTTAGTGGTGTGAATTCTGTGGAGGTCTTTTGGTAGCGACCATCGTTTGAGTACCCTTCCTGTTGCTGGTGCGAATGTGTCGCAACGTACGGGAAATAGGAACCTACATTAGTGTTACGAACCGCACCATAGTAACCGTTCCTCTCGTAATTGCTGGGACTGACACCCTCGCTCTCAATATTACCATCACTAAAAAAGTGATGATATAATCCATCATTAATTCCTTCTTCATCCGAATCCTGATCTCCAACATCTCCTTCATATTCCGATATTTGCGGCCTTGCCTCTAAATTGCTTCCATGGCTATAGTAAAACATTGATCTGTCATCGTCATCCTCTACGTCTTCTTCCCGTAGACTATACGTGCGATTATGGTGAGTTGGGTCGTCCACTGTATTAGTCCTATGCAATTTCACATTTTCACCGACATGAATTCTGTTGTCAGTCTTATTATTCCTAACAACCTCTGGGACAGATTCATTATTGCCTCTACCTGTTGAATTTCTTTCACGGTATACACTACCACTGTCAATTGGACTCGATTTTGTAGACTCATTATTGTGGGTTATAGATTGTCTTGATGGCATGGTACGAGAAGCATTTCCAGTTTTACCATCTTTAGGTACGGCACCTGCAGCAGTAAAATCGTTCGCTTGCTCAATAAAATCTTCTAGGTTTACATTATCAGGTACACCGGAATACCTTCTCAATGAGGTTCCATTTGCGTCAAATATCTTCGAGACCGTAGTTCTCAAAACCCTCTTATTATCATTAGGTTTTAACACATTCTTGTGAGGCACATTGGATTTGGGTCGCTGGGTACTACCGGAAATTGAGGTGTGTCTAGCCTTCGCTGCAGAATGCCCATTATTTGTAACGGAGACACTTCTTTGATTGGCATTATTCAACCGGTTTTGATTTTTCAACGGTAGGAAATTCGCTGAACATTGATATTGAACAGAAGAAGAGTTTATCGGACCATTCGACCCGGCTATGGAAAGTCCACCCATTTTACGATCTGGAGATTTCTGTTCCGAAACCATAGATCTTATTGAATGCTGATCTGCGTATCTATGGGGATGTTTCGCAGACGAGTTTATACTTGCTCTATCAGTTTCCACATGTGATAAACTACTCTGTGTATATGTACCTGGAACATTTGGAGACGACTGCGTCAAAGAGGAGTTTGGCATACCACCTGTACTGATATGTCTAGTTGTGGTCTTTAATCTATTGAAAAGTTTTGTGTTGCCATTTAGAACTGGAACACTTGATTTTGGTGCAATTGTATGTAGTTTACCTGATATGCCAGTGTCGTTACTGCTAGAACCTTGATGATGATCAACATCATTTAAATTGCTAGTATTTGGGTATATCATATTTTTCGTTGAGTTAGCTGCTGATTCATAAACAAATGTTTCCTCAGAATCGCTTATCTCGTTTTCTCCAACAGCAGACGCCAAACGGGCTGCAAAAAAATCAGTCTTCGTGGGCCGATGATTTGAGTCTGTTAGTTGTTGATGAACTGTTTCGTCTATTATCATATTCTTGCTGTTCGGCTGACCATTTTCAGTTTTCTTTGGTCCATCACCAGACAACAATATTTCTCTCGAATTCATAGAAATCATGTTAGGCCTATCCTTCAGTTTATTTTGAAAGAACTGTAGATTCCCTGTAGGAGCGCCTTGAGCGGATGCCGCCTGTAGATTTATCGGCAAGTGTTGGTTACTCAAAAGAATATTATTATTACTGCCGTTAGAATTTCCATCGTTAATATTCCCACTTCCGAGGTGACTATTAGTATTGCTGCCATTGTTACCGCCATTGTTACCAGGCCCATTTGCTTGTGATATTATATTATTGGTGATAAAAGATGACCCAACCGCAGCTAACCCTGATGATTGCCTCTGCAATGGTGCCTTATCTAGCACGTGACTGGTATCTTTATGAGCTTCTGTTGTATTATCCTGTCCAGAACTGTCATTATTTTCATCAACATTATCTTCATTAACATTATTACTACTGTTGTTATTACTATTATTGGAATCATTATTGGAGGTATTGTGGAACGGTGCCGCTATCGTTACGCCTGTATTACTTGGGGTAATCTTCATCTTACTTTTAATATCATTAACGTGTTGTATTTCAGCGGCAGCAGATAGGGACCCACCAGCAGGTCTCCCACTTGTATCGCTACTAACTGTCCCCTGATTGGATTTATTGCCCTTATAGCACGACTTTGTATCAGAAGCCCCAGGAACCGAATCTCCCTCATCTATCAGCAACGAGCTCTTCTTGTTCTTCAGAACACTACTTGTGCTGTGCGGTGACATTGGGTTATTATCTATCAGTGTATTCCTGGTTACTAATTGCTGCGTTGGGTAGTCCGGCTCCTCTTCTTTCACAGCATTCAGTGGAGACACTGTGCCTAACAAGGCATTATCGGGACTCCGTACAGTTGCATTTCCATCAATGTTACTCTCCGAAAAACTAGGTAATCGAAACATCGGAGTTTCTGATGTGGCTGTATTAGGAAGTATATTCGTGGGCACGGCATCCACCGTCTCCGTCTCCACCGTCAACTTCTTTTCTTCACTCATTGCGTATGATATTGTAATACAGAGGTTCCCTTATGAAAAACTAAAAAAAATAAAGAAATGAATGGGAAAACACAACAACAATTCCTCGCGACTCTATATTAAACTTGGAAGACAACACGTTCGAGGAGCAAACCCAAAAAAAAAAAAGTATAGAAAAGGAAATAACCTTAAAAAATTAGGAAAAGAAAATGAATTCCTTTTAACTCTTACGTTTGCCCTGACAAGTCTTCTATAAGATCAGAATACATTATTTGTTACAACTCATAATACCTTATTATTATTTCTTTTTTTTTTAATTTCAAAAGGCCTCTCTATTGATTTCCTAAAAATGGGAAAAACAATCACATGATCATTTGTAGATAACGATGTACACGTGATCCAGTTTCATATATAGTTATATACGAATGGCACATGATAATCGTATTATCGGATGGCACCTATCACGATAATAGTACATGTTCAATTACGTCTATAGTGATATTATGTATCGTGTGATATGTCCCTTTATACGTTTTCTTGATTTGAAAAAAAAAACAAAAAAAAATTTTTTTTTTTTTTTTCAGCTTCAATTTTTTTTTGGCTAATGCCTGATGAATTTGGATGTGTTTTTTTACCTGCCAGCGATGCTCTTTTTGATTTCTATTGAATAACGCATTCTTATAATATTTTATTTTATTTGGGTTTTAATCCAATCCCTTTGGATACAAATTAGAGAGTTTTTTTTCACTTTATTATTCTCGAAAAAGTACTTTATTTCTTTAGGTTTTCCTATTTTTTAACATTGTGGTTTTTACGTAATTTTATTAGACCATACGCTCATATAGCCAAGAAATCGGTTAAGATCAAAAGGATGTCTGTAGAAGAGGTTAAAAAGGCTAGAGCTGCTGTTGAGTTCAACAGAGAGAAGCTGGAATCTATACTGAGAGGCAGGTTCTTCTATGCTCCATCGTTTGATCTGTACGGTGGTGTCTCTGGTTTGTATGACTACGGTCCTCCAGGGTGCTCTTTCCAAGCCAATGTCGTTGATGTGTGGAGGAAACATTTTATCTTGGAGGAAGACATGCTTGAAGTTGACTGTACTATGTTGACGCCGTACGAGGTTTTGAAGACGTCCGGTCATGTCGACAAGTTTTCGGACTGGATGTGTAGAGACTTGAAGACCGGTGAGATATTCAGAGCCGACCATTTAGTCGAAGAAGTCCTGGAGGCCCGTTTGAAAGGTGACCAAGAAGCTCGTGGCGTGGTGGCTGATGCGGCTTCCGAAGATGATGCAGACAAGAAGAAGAGGAAGAAGAAGGTTAAGCAGATCAAGGCAGTCAAGCTTGACGACAATGTCGTTAAGGAGTACGAGTCTGTCTTGGCGAAGATCGATGGTTACTCTGGTCCCGAACTAGGTGAGTTGATGGTGAAGTACAACATTGGTAACCCGGTTACAGGTGACAAGTTAGAACCACCAATGGCCTTCAATCTGATGTTCGAGACCGCTATTGGTCCTTCCGGCCAATTGAAGGGTTACCTAAGACCTGAGACTGCGCAAGGTCAATTCTTGAACTTCAACAAACTTTTGGAATTCAACAACAGTAAAACCCCTTTCGCATCTGCCTCAATTGGTAAGTCCTTCAGAAATGAAATCTCTCCAAGAGCTGGTCTATTGAGAGTCCGTGAATTCTTGATGGCTGAAATTGAACATTTTGTCGACCCGTTGGACAAATCTCACCCTAAGTTCGATGAAGTGAAAGACATTAAGCTTTCTTTCTTACCACGTGATACCCAACAGGCTGGTTCCACTGAGCCGTTAGTTAAGACTATTGGTGAAGCCGTCTCCTCTGGTATGGTTGATAATGAAACTTTGGGTTACTTTATTGCTAGAATCTACATGTTTTTGATAAAGATCGGTGTCGATGAATCAAAATTGAGATTCCGTCAACACATGGCTAACGAAATGGCTCACTATGCTGCTGACTGTTGGGATGCGGAATTGAAAACTTCCTACGGTTGGATTGAATGTGTTGGTTGTGCTGATAGATCTGCTTATGATTTAACCGTCCACTCCAAAAAGACTAAGGAAAAGATGGTTGTCAGACAAAAGTTGGATACCCCAGTGGAAGTTACCAAGTTCGAAATTGACTTAACAAAGAAACTGTTTGGTCCAAAATTCAGAAAGGATGCACCAAAGGTCGAAGCTTACTTGACGAACCTGTCACAAGAAGAATTGAGTGCCAAAGCTGAGGAACTAAAGTCAAATGGGAAGATTGTGTTCAAGGTTGCTGGTATTGAGGGTGATATTGAATTGGACGATAAGTTTGTTAACATTGAAAAGAGAACCAAGGTTGAACACGTTAGAGAATACGTCCCAAATGTTATTGAACCTTCGTTTGGTATCGGTCGTATCATCTATTCCGTTTTTGAGCACTCTTTCTGGAACAGACCAGAAGATCACGCAAGAGGTGTTCTTTCATTCCCACCATTAGTTGCTCCAACTAAGGTTCTTTTGGTTCCATTGTCAAACCATAAGGATCTGGCTCCAATTACGAACAAGGTCTCTAAAATTTTGAGAAAGGAGCAAATTGCATTTAGGGTTGATGACTCCGGTGTCTCAATTGGTAAGAGATATGCACGTAATGATGAATTGGGTACTCCATTCGGTGTTACTATTGATTTTGACTCTGTCAAGGACAACTCAGTAACTTTGAGAGAAAGAGACTCTACAAAACAAGTTAGAGGCTCTATCGAAGACATCATCAAGGCTATCCGTGAAATAACTTATAACGGTGTTAGCTGGGAAGAAGGAACCAAGAACCTAACTCCATTTGTTAGCCAATCTGAAACTGATTAATATAATCTTGTTTCCCAAATAA
This sequence comes from Nakaseomyces delphensis CBS 2170, assembly GCA_001039675.1. NCBI lineage: Eukaryota > Fungi > Ascomycota > Saccharomycetes > Saccharomycetales > Saccharomycetaceae > Nakaseomyces > Nakaseomyces delphensis. Next base: position 21,673 of record CAPT01000079.1, read on the forward strand.
TGCGCTTTATGTAATCTAATAGTACGTTTAATCTGAAGAAAACCCTTATTTCATATATTTATTTCATATATTCATTAATATTTATCGGAATTGCTAAATGAGGACAACGAGCAGAAAATGTCAAGTTTCCAATCAATAAACATCAGTATAGGATCACAATGTCAATGGAAATTAATATTAGTACGAAAAAAACCGAAATAGATTTATATATGTATATAATGATACAATGATGGGGAATATTAAATTTGAGTCTTTTCTTGACTATTGCTATTATAGTTTGTGGAGACGGTTTGATTATTAGTCCCTACAGGCGACATGATTGAACCTGCATTTGTATTCTTATTATTACTACCTGTGGATCCTGATATTGTTGTTGAACTACTGGCGGAAATGACGTTTTTGGGACTGTCATTTGATTTTTTATTTTCTGGTAGTTTATTTTTAACAAACTCAATTTTTTGCTTAACGTCTTCCAATGAACAAAGCTCTGATATGTTGTTAAACCATGAAAGCATTTCTTCACTGTTTGATGTTCTGAAGACCCAATTATGACCTCTATGAATTAATCCATTGGTTTTTGTATGTAAGACAAATTTAAATGAAGCTGGTTCAGATGACTTATCTTTACTAGTCTTGGACTTAATCTTGCTATGCTGTACTGGTTTAACTTCGGAAAGTGGTAAGGAAAATAATGGGATGTTATCTCTCTTCCTGTCAGATGTTTTGAATTCATGAAGAAAGTTAGGTGTCAACAAATAAAAACCTGTTGAATATGACTTCAAATACTTGGATCGTCTTTCCAGGTAGCCACTCTGTATCACAGTTGTGAGTGGGTCTTCCTTACCAAAGTATTCTATATTCTTGAACTTTCTCATTGGCATATCTTGGGGGATAAAATTAATGGTATCCCTCTTAATAAAACTCTCCCACTCGAGACTTGGAGATACCGACAGGAAAGATCCCAATAACTTCGATACTAGCTGTTCCTCTATTATCTTAGCCTGGTTACCCAGAATTTTTGCTAAAGTCCTGAAGGCGTTTTGGATAGTCGTGACAATTATACCCTCTAACTCCCTGGCAGATGTTTGTAAATTAATATAAGCTCTATGTAAGCTGTTTTCTTCGGCCAATTGTTTCTTTATCTGTGCCTCCAACACAAGCTTCAAAATATACGGATCCTTTGATGATACGTTTTTTCTTGCCAATTTAAGGGCCTGCAGAAATTGTGAGAAATAGTTACCTGTTAGCTCCAGTTCTTTTGCACAGTTGTTTTTGAAATCAGAACTTAACGATTTGATGCTTTTAATTTTAATGACCAAATCCTTGTTCAGCGTTTCCAGCCTAGGTATAACATCCTGTTGTAAGTCCTTCGCTGCCCTAGCGGCGTCGTTAGCCATAATTTCGTGAAATTGACTGAGTATCACGGGAACATCCTGTACGGATCCGTTCCCAATTGGTAGAAAGAAATTATTCACTTGGGATGAATCGTTCGCGTGATCGTCATCCGAACCAAAATTTAACCATTTCCCGTTGGATTTATTCACGGGATGGTACACCATTCTATCATAGTTGTTACCGCCCAACCTTCCAGACGTCAAGTTGAAGCTACTATTTATACCAGAACCGGTCCGCAGAAGATCCCGCACACCAGACCCATGGTTGGCCTCCAACAGATTGGAGACTTTCCTGTTCTGCCTTATGAGCTCCTCCTGTGTTGAGCTGACCTCCGATAAATATGTAATAACCGCCTTAATGACTTTCCTCCACTCTGTGAACCGCTGAACCAGTTGTTCGGTTGGGTGAGCATCATACGGGACAAGAATAACCAGCGGCGACCGTGGATCCAGCTGCTTTGTCATATATATTTTAACGCAGTTTGTTTTTTTTCTTTGTTTTTTTCTTTCAATGTTTCCTTGTCTATTCCTTTTATAACAGTATATGTATATACATACATAAGACTACATCAGTAAACTCCACCATCGACTACATTACTACTACATTGTTTCCAAGCCCCAATGTTTGGACCCCTTCGCCATCTCCGAAGCAACATGCATTGAAAAATATTGAAAATTGTGTCAAAAAATAGCATTCTTTCCTCAGACAGTCCCGTAGAAAACACAGAAATTTGAACAAAAAATTAATAAACAATGCGCAGCAGCTGCAGCGGTGCTTTATTTTTTCTTCATCGTTCAGGGTCCAAATGAAATGTACCAAATGACGAATGAGGTCAGGTGATTAAATAATATTATGCTGCACTTTATATATGCCGAAGTATTAATACTATCATAACATAACATTTCCATGGTTTATATATTTAAGTCGCCCAGTAGATAACTATTTATTTATCTGTGTCTTCTTTTCTCCTCACCTTTTTCCCTTTCCCTTCTCCCTCTCCCATTAGAAACCAGCCATCTCAATATTCTGGTTTATAATGATTAAAAAGTAGAATATCGAGTGATTATATATCTTTTCTCAGGTATATCAACATTGCCTTCTTGGTGATACAAATAGAATTAAATAGTAGATGTACAAGAGTAGGATAAAACGTATACTTAGGAAGTGTGTGGAGAAACGTAAGCATGAGGTGGCCAAGCGTGAATTGGTGAGTATCCCGGCAAGTTTTGATGTCATAGAGTCCAGCACAGATACCATACAAGAGAGTGTGTACAACATGACCGCCACCCAATTCATAACATCCAAATACTTGACCATGGTAACAGTTCTCCTGTGTTCTATATCCGTATGCATGTGTCTGATATATTTGCCGAGGTTAATAGAGACGTATTACAGTAACAGGATCAAATACACCAGGTGGGCCCTATTACTGAATATCGTGGCACCGAGTGGGCCTTCTATGCTCCCCTTTTCATTAGGAAGGCTGGCAAGTATTTACAATTGGTTCCTATGGATAATATAACGGATGAAACAAAACCCTCCCGGCTAGGAAGAAACAGGTCTTTGAAGATCAGATGGATTAATGCCATCACAATGGCACCTGCAGTTATTGCTTTTTGGCACTTTTGTTGTTTTGGCACATTTGTTCTATTGACACATTTTTTTTTCTCTCGCTATGGAGACTGCTTCCTTTCTCTGTGAGAAAGAAGAAAAAAAGTTGTAAGTTGACAATACTCAAGGCTCTCGACACAGAGAACATTTGCAAACTAATTTCTATTTTATCAAATAGGACTGAATGTTTTTATTCGTTCTGTTTTTAATATTTGGTTACGCGTTTTATCTTTTGATGTTCACGAATATAAAAAGCAGAATCCTGTCAATAGCAAGACCCTTCTCCACAAGCGGAAAGAAACCAATGTTAACACCATTTCTAGAATCTAAAAGACCTAAACAGTCTCCTGAGTATGATTTCTCTACTCTCTCAAATTACAAGTCCTTTAAAATTCATCACACCACTTTGAACTTTAATTTGTCCTTTGAGAAGACGATAGTCAACGGAAATGTTGTATTCGATTTGTCGACAATGAACGCTCCAGTCAGCGAAATCAATCTGGATACTTCTTTCCTTGATATCGAAAAGGTCAGCATCGATGGTAATGACGCATCATTTAGCATTGAGGCCAGAAAGCAACCGTTGGGTTCGAAATTGGTCATTAAGACTGAATTGGAAGCCAACAGAAGGTTTCAGTTGCAAGTGGATTACTCTACTACAAAAGAATGTACTGCCTTACAGTGGTTAACACCACAGCAAACCTCTGGTGATAAGCCATACATGTTTTCTCAGTTGGAAGCTATCCATGCTAGATCATTGTTCCCCTGTTTCGATACCCCATCTTGCAAGTCCACTTTTACTGCTAACATTGAATCACCTTTGCCTGTTGTATACTCTGGTATCGCCACTGGCTCCACAAAGAAGAGCGAAAGCTCCATTTACCACTTCAAACAGGACATCCCAATTCCAGCTTACCTTGTCGGCATTGCCTCCGGTGACCTGGTTTCTGCATCAATCGGTCCTCGTTCTCATGTCTACTCAGAGCCACACCGTTTGAGAGATTGTATTTGGGAGTTCTCTGGTGATGTTGAGAAGTTTATTAAGACCGCTGAGAATTTAATTTTTGACTATGAATGGGGTACTTACGATATTTTGATCAATGTTGATTCATATCCTTATGGCGGTATGGAGTCTCCTAATATGACTTTTGCTACACCAACGCTAATTGCTCATGACAAGAGCAACATTGATGTTATTGCCCATGAATTGGCTCATTCTTGGTCTGGTAACTTGGTCACCAACTGTTCCTGGAACCATTTCTGGTTAAATGAAGGTTGGACGGTATATATTGAAAGGAGGATAGTGGGAGCGCTGCATGGTGAGCCAAGCAGGCACTTCAGCGCGTTGATTGGTTGGTCTGATCTAGAGAACTCTATTAACGCTATGAAGAATCCAGAGAAATTCTCCACCTTGGTTCAAAACCTAAACGACGGTACAGATCCAGATGATGCCTTTTCAACCGTTCCCTATGAGAAGGGTTTCAATTTGTTGTTCCACTTGGAAACTATCCTTGGTGGGCCTTCTGAATTCGACCCATTCATTAAGCATTACTTTAAAAAGTTTGCCCGTCAATCCCTGGACACCTTTCAATTCTTGGATTCATTGTTTGAGTTCTATCCACATAAGAGAGACGTTTTAGAGAATGTTGATTGGGAAAGATGGTTATTTACCCCAGGTATGCCACCAAAACCGCAATTCATTACCACTTTGGCTGACAGCGTCCTGTCTTTGGTAAAGAAGTGGATTGCCAATGCCAAGGAATTGAAGGATGCTGAGGGCTTCAAGGAAAATTTTTCCGTTAACGATATCAGGGACTTCAACTCGAACCAAGTAGTCTTGCTCTTGGAGGAACTGGTGGCGCAGAACTGCGTCCCCGAAGCCGATAGAATTGATTGGGCTGACTACCCAGTAGCCTCCGGCGCACTACTGGACATCTACAAGAAACAGGTCTTAGAATCCCAAAACGCCGAAGTAGTATTCAAGAACTACAAGTTCCAAACCACAGCGAGGATCCAGCCCTCTTACAAGCAGCTAGCAGAGTGGCTAGGGACTGTCGGGAGAATGAAGTTTGTCCGCCCCGGTTACAGGTTATTGAATGCTGTCGATCGCGATTTGGCCATCGCCACTTTTGAAAGGTTCAAGGACACTTACCATCCAATCTGTAAGCAGCTTGTCAAACAAGACCTGGAATTATGAGAAGACGCGGGGAAGATATTTATATATATATAAATATGATTAGTATAATAAAAACACTTTGTACGACAAGTTACGCCTCGACTTTGTTTTTTTTTTTGTTGTTGTTGTAGATAGTTTACTGATTTTCAGGTCCCCCCTCTGCGGCAGTTTCTGGGTGAATTGACACGAAGACACAACGACACGATAATATTTTTTTTTTGTGAAGAAAATGAATGAAAAAAAAAAACAACAACAACAAAAGCACTAATATAAAGACAGCGAACTTTGATTGTGGATTGAGTTTGGAGATATTAACCTCTACCGGATATAAATACAAAAAAAGAACGATGAACCAGATCAACGCTGTTAGTGTATGTTTAGTTAAACTTAATTCGATATTTTTTTTTTTTTGAGAAAAACGAAGGGTAGGTGGCCGGGAATATTATAAACGATGCCTACAAAAGTTGATTTGAATGAAAAGCAACGAGTACTTGATACTGCCCCTCCAATTCCTCTTTTTTATATTTGAAGACAGTGACTTATACTAACTTATTTGTTTTGTTTTTTTCACTCTCATAATAAAACGGTGAGTAGAAGCAAACATGTTTTTGCGCAGCAACTCGCCAACCTTTCCGAGAACCTTTCTATAGAGAACATCAAGAGCCAGGTGGCCTCTCTGAAAAACAGGCTTGGCTCTCTGAGATCCCCTCAGGAGTTCTTCAACATCAAGAGGGTATCGAAGCCCCAGAACCTCGGCGAAACGCAGTCGAGGATCGCGTTCAACCTAAAACACTTCTCCAGCAACTACGGCGTGGTCATTGGCTGCCTGAGCGTCTACACGCTGTTGACCAACTTGCTCCTGCTGTTCGTCATATGTTTCGTCGTCCTGGGGATGCTCTGCATCGGCAGGCTCGAGGGCCAGGACCTGAACACACCGTTCGGGTCGTTCAAGACTACACAGCTATACACCGGCCTTGTCTGCATTGCGCTGCCTCTCGGGTTTTTGGCATCTCCAATCTCGTCCATGTTGTGGCTGATCGGCGCCTCCTCCGTCACCGTCCTGGGCCACGCAGCACTAATGGAGAAACCTATTGAAACCGTGTTTGACGAGGAAACCGTCTAGCTGATCTAAAATAACATCTCTACACCCAGTATATAATATTTTTTTAATTATTATTGTTTAGCAAAGCCTACAGCACCTTCCACGGCGCCCTTCTCCGCAATATCTCTACAAAAAACCTTATATCCCAATTAGGAAAGTGGGGCAGCCCGACCATCGAAAATAAACAGGAAAAAGAAATTACGTAAACGTAACGCGGGCGCCAGGGGCCCCTCAAACTGCGAGAAAAATTCTCAATAACGTTTCCTAATTAGGAAACACGAGTTGTTAATTTTTTGTCAATAAATTAGTTTTTGAAAAAGTCTTGTAAAAAAGGGACCGTAGAAATTACCGGTAGTAGCACTACACACAATGCAATAAAATGTCTCAACTCAAAGAAAGCAAAGAATAATGAGCACCTCTAGCCCATTTTAAACAATGATACATTGGTATTGAGTCTTCGATGCGTAGTTTTTTTACCGTTTTCGGAAATGCGTAATAGCCTTGTTCATTGCAAAGAAAAAAAAATAATATTTCAAGCGGGATAAGTGTGAAAGAAAAATTGAAAAAAAATTAAATAAATAAATTTTTTTATTTACTATACAAAGACTGATACACAGCTAAAACAAGATTATTTGGCAGGGAAGTTTAAAGGACGCTCCTTGAAGCACATTTTGGAGGGGGAAAAAATATGAGTGAATCGCGGCCTGCCGAACGCGGGAACGGGCACGGGCGGAGTAAATCGTTGCTGGATGTGATATTTGGGAACTCCGTGACGGACTGGAACATGTCCGAGACGACGTTGGCGAAGTCGCTGGATTTTAAGATAGAGCAGGAGAAGACGAAGCAGCAGTACTACCGGCTGGAGAGCATAAACAAGTCGATTGAGCTGCTGAGGCTGGCGTCCAGTGCGAACATACCTCCACAGCAAATAACGCGACTGTTCGGTGAGTCTGGGTTGGAAGGTCCAAAGCCCACTGAGGCCGGGGCCGCTACTGTTTCGTCAGACAATGCTAAGCAATCAGGGCAAGGGCCTCCGTCCGCATACAGGTTCCCGCCTGTTGGGAGTAATCTGCCGCCCCGGCCTTTGTCGGGACATCAGAGGACGAATTCGCCCGCGAGGATAGGTGCCAATGCAGTTGCTGTTTTGGACGATGCGATCAAGATCAAAGAGGAGCCCGAACCGGAAAATGTGCTCGAACACACGTCTCCGCTTTTGAGAAAGAGCACTACTGCCTCAAATCATAGTAGGAATCTATCTGAACCCTCGTCTCGATATTTTACTAGCAGTACAACTCTGAACAATATAACAGGGCCGGTGACCACGGTCATTGACTTTGAGCCAATTCATAGGCACACCAGAAGCAAGAATAACTTGAAAAACGACTCAGGCGCACCTGACAAGAGGGATTCCGAGATGCGCTCGCCAAGAAAGATTTCCATGGTGACCAAGAGACACAGGAGAACCAGGTCTGCATCCTCGTTTGGTATAATAGATCTAAATGTCGTTGATGAAGCAAAGAAGTCTGCATTGGAAAAGGCATCGGTAATCAAAATGAACGATAACAGAAGCACTAGACCTTTAATTAAATTAGACGACATGGATGAAAGAACATGTAGCGAAAGTAGTTCTAGGACTAACAGCCCTACAAGAATTGCGCAACAGAATTCAGTTACAAGGTTACTGAATAATCCTTAACTTTTTTTCTTCAGCGACACAAATATAGTGTTAAGTATACCCTTTCTGTTGATGTTATCATCTATTCTTCATTACTGTTAGATTTTTGCCCTTTGTAGCTTTTTTTTTTTGCATTAAGGATATCGGTTTACTTTATACACCCATATTAGACTTTATTTGTTCACATTTTCTTGTTTTTACTTTATGACGGTATGCATTAAATATTAATTAACATTTTTTTATTTAGGAATCAATATTTTTATTCTACTCCTGTTAACGTCCTGAATTCAGACTCAGAATAGTTTAAAATCGACTCAATTCTATCAATATTATCTGGATATATATGTTTTAATATGTTTCTGAACTCGCAGTAGAATTTTGAAAGAGATGCAAAACAAGTTTCACAAATAGAGTCAGCTATGGTAGGAGATGTTAGTTTGAACAATAGATTTTCTTGGAAATCGGGGAGAGCTTGCGGTAGATACGCATTCAATTTCTCATGGATATTGCTTTCAACAGCATCCAGGTCCATCAGTGAGTTATCACTTAGAGACAAATACATGTCGTAATCAAGTTCATCCTTAATTGAATCGATTGGGAATATCATATTGACAAGATTACTGTACAAGTTCAACCCTGTCCTTTCAAATAATAATGAGGTTTGAAGTTTTTGTAATTTTTCGACACTTTCTCCTAAAGCGGATTCGATTCTTTGTAGCAATACTTTGCATTTTTCATCATAACTAAAAACTGACAGGGAATATGGCTGTAGTCTGAAATTAATCGTTTCAAAACAATTAATTTGTAAAGTTAGCATAACTGTCCGTACTTCCTCTTTTTTAAAAGCTAACGGATAAGCTTTTTTCAATTGCCTTGATAGAATGTTAAAGAATGGCTCCTTTATTATTTTTTGCAGCGCTTCATGGCTGAATATATGATGTTCATTGGGGACTGCATCATCAGAACATTTTCCGCCATTATCTTTCTCAACTGCATCGAAGAGTTCAATAAGCATGGAGAGGTATGTTGATACCCATTCAGGTGCTAATAGATCCGCACTTGCAATATCTTCATCCTTTATAGAATTGATGTAGTCACTAAGAGACTCAAAAATTTTTTCAGTTGATAATTCTTTCAAAGTCATTAAATTAGTAATAAGTGGATTGGTGTGTACTATTCCCTTGTTTTGAAACATCATAATATATAAGTCCAATAATCGGACAATATGGTAATTAGCCTTTCTATTATCTTCAAATCTGATGACCTGTTCGATTCTAATCTTACAAGAGTTTGACAAATATTGCACAATTGTGTTCACTAATTTTGTATCAAGACCATCAAAATACTCAGCGTTCTTTTTTGCGATAACAGACAGCACACTATCCATATTTGAATTTCTGAACTTAAACAGAGACTTGACAAAGTCGACTTCATTAGCAATCATTGAATGAACTGTCGCTAGGACATCACCAATATATCTCACTGGATCATGTGCTGAAAGTACAATCGATTTTGAACCCTTTGAAGTCATATCAAACTGAGACAGGAATTCGTCCAGTAAACTCTTCGATCGCATAGTTGTAATCCTTTTTATGAACTCGTCATAATATTGAAAATCATTAGAAAGATAAATTAAACTTTTTTGAAACAATGCTAGGCTGTATTCTTCTGAATCTATGGTTTGTTTATTGCCTACACTGGAATTCGATTCGAAATTGTACATATAATCAATCAGAAAGTTAAAAATCTTTTTGTTTATCATTCCCATAGTCTGGTTAGCCTTAGATATTAACACTGAGCCGGAATTACTGTTAGGTAGTGCTAATAAATACGTTGCGTATTCTCTGATCCTAATCAACTTATTTATAATTTCAAAGATCTCTTCATTTACAATGCCGTTTTCTACCAGATCATCCTCAACTTGGCTTAACGTAAATTTTATTTTTAATGATGATAGCAGATATTTCTTTAGTTCCAATTGCCTCATTTTCTTTCTGTATTGTTCGATATTTGCGACATATTCCTTTGAAGAGAATTGTTCGTTATCCTCCAGCAATTTGTATCCCAAGCCCTCAATTTGTTGTACTGGTCCAGCAAGCCTCTTAATTCTTCTTACAATTGGTTTGAAGTCCTCGAGAACCATAACATGATCTTTCAAGAGCTGCGTCTCTAAATCTGTTCTTAATGACTTTCTGGCAAGTGTCCCCATATAATCGGGGCTAATTAATTTGTCCTCATTAATTCCCAATCTATCTCTGTTATTTTCCAACATTTTCAGAGACTTCCTTAATTTTATGGTATGTTGGTAATTATTGATATCGTAGTCATTTAAAACTTTTGATAATTTCTTGGCAAGAATCCTATTCGAGTTTTCTTGATCTACTGGGGCAGGTTCCAAAGAGCTGGATTTATTGGATATAGGGACAGTTGGTGTAGAACTTTTAGAATCCGAACTATTTCCACCATTTCTAAAGTTCTGAATGGACAAATCCGCATAATCTGACATTTTCTCGTATAAATTTGAAGTATCCTTCTTCAATTTTGGGGGAATTGCATCATCTTCAACTACATCAGACGTGTGTAATAAGGTACTTTCGACAGTGGATAGGATAGAAGGTAATTTGAAGTTTTCCTTTAACGGTTTGTAGTCCAACGAAAACGACGAAATATTCAACCTCGAAACAGGTTCTGGTAATTGAACGTTATTGTCATTACCAGACAGATCATCCTTTTTATCTATTACAGGTTCAAAAGTTTGGTAGTCAATAAAATCCATCTGAGTTACAGATATTCAATGTATTATTTATTCTGTGACAATTGACGTCAGGCCTATCAACCAAAGCGATTATGTAAAAAAAAAAAGAAAAATAGGAAAAAAAAAACCTTCCGTTAAAACACACAATGACTTAATTCAGGCGTTCTTTGTATGCTAACTATTGATATCAGTATGGCTGAGTTAATTGATATCTTACCAACCACAACTAATCGTTTTCTTAAATTTTAGGTGCGCTCCATTTCTTGAAAAAAAAAAAATAAAAAAATATATTGAACAGAGATGTTCATGGTAAACTGAAGTGACTGATAGTTCAGAAATTAATATTAGTTCAGAACCTTTCAAACAAATGATATATAATTAATTGATACCGAGCTTGAATATAGAGTTTATTACCTAAAATGACCTTAAACCGATTTTGAGACAAGAGTGTTATACGTAATGCTGGTGGTTTTACAAAGGTTGTTTTTTATCAATTTTTCCAGTTGGACATTGATATGGTTTGTCAATATTTGATCAAGGAATCCTAGTTTTGTAATGTAAAGAGTATCTAGAATGCCTTGTTGATTCTTTTTTAAGTCTGTTTTTTTTAACACGTACTCACCTTCCAGGTACTTATATTGCAACTTCACCAGTGTACTTGCAAAAACAAATATGCTTCTATGGCCAAGTTGGTAAGGCGCCACACTAGTAATGTGGAGATCATCGGTTCAAATCCGATTGGAAGCATTTTTTTTTTGTTTTTTTAATTTGTTAAAGTGTTTCCCTCTGTCTAAATTTTAATCAGATAAGAAATAATATTATAATGATAAATAAAATACGTTAAAAAGAGTGTAAATAAGATCGTTGAAGTAAAAAAAATACAAAGAAAAAAGTACTATTTGACGTCCGTTAATTCTATCTAACTTAAACTGGAACGTCAAAATATAAATAGAGCCACATGAAAAAATCCTTTGCTAACAGGGGGGATGTTTTGTTTTGTTTTATTAATTCATTTCTTTATGGCTTTGGAAGTAGAATAAAAATTTGTAAAATAAAATAGGAGGAAGGTAATTTGTTTGTTTGTTTTTTTTATTTGTTCTTCCACTCCTTACCGTAAACTTCTTCGACAACATCGACTAGACCAGTATCGACGTTGTAGACCAGACCGTAGATATTAAAATCTTCCTGAGAGACGTGACTGTTCTTCAGAGCTCGTTTGACGACGTCTATCTCCAGCAGCCTCCCCAGCTGCCGCTCGACGTTCTTGTGTGTCATGAGCTTCGATTTCGAGTATATGTCGCCGACTTTGTGGAGCTCCTGCTCGTGGCTCTCGACCAGGTCTTCGATGTCGTCCAGGTGGTGGTACAGGTGCGGACAGCTCTCGCGCAAAGAGTCTCTGTCGGTCAGACACGCCTTGATACCACCGCAGTCGGTGTGGCCGCACAGTATAATCTTGTTCACCTTCAGGTTCAAGATGGCAAACTCCAACGTTGCTAGCAACGACTGGTCGTCCGTCTTGCAGATGTTGGCCACGGTCTTCAGCGTGAATATCTCACCCGGCAGCACACCGAGACAGTCCTCGTTGTAGCGGGAGTCCGAGCACCCGATGAACAGCGTGTGGGGCTCCTGGCCCTTCGCGTTGTAGGTCCTGAACAGCTGCGGCTGGCTGGCCTCCATCTCGTGCGCCCACCTCCTATTGCTCGCCAGTATCTCATCGAGTTGGCATTTCTTCGTTAGCGTGAATATAGTACTGCTCACAACAGTCTCTTGTGGAATCATCTAGAGTTTTACCTCTTTTTGAACAAAATACATCTACAAGAAAAAAAAAATAAACGTTACACATTTACATATATAAAGTATATATACATGTATATATGTATATATACATATTTTTCTGTTCCTCACATTTTGGTCATGACCCTAATAATGGGCATCACGATAAAAGATAAGGCTTTTTCCAAAAGGCTCATTGTTCCATTGAATTTTGCACAAAACTTATTTTCTGCATTGAGATGTTTTTTTGGTTGATTGATTGATTCCAGCCGAATCACACATTTTCTTTCCTTAAAATGAGAAATCTTTGCTTTTTCCACTGATTACACGAAGAAACCGGCGCACAAACGTCGAAATAAACTTACCCGGCAGAGTCCCGATTACCGGCGGTTCCATCACATTGACGTCAGATTTACACGCAACAATGGGGGGTGGTGGTGGGGGGCAGGCGCGCGCTTCGAGGGGAAATTAAGATTTTCACTTTTTCTACAGGAGAGATGACCCCGCAGCTCAGATGCACGCGCCCCCTCTTTTTATTTCTTTTTCTTTCTTTTTTTGTCTCCTCGAGAGAGTTCCTGGGCCCTCCGGTTGTTTGCTGGCCGAGGGGTACACAAAAAACAAAACTGGAAGTTTAAAAAAAAGAAAGAAAGAAAGAAAGGTTGTTCCGCGAACAAACGGCCGTACCGTTGTTTTCCTTCTTATTTCACTGATTTACACTTACGGGTAACTCCGCAGCACGTCCTGGAACTTGTTGTACAGCATCATCTGGTCTGCCAGGCGCAGGTTCTGGCCATCGTACAGCACCTTCAGGCGCGGGTGCCCGTTCTCCTCGCGGTACATGACAGCTAAATTGCACGTGACCTGGAACCCTGTTTTGTTGAATGTTTCGTAGATGATGACGTCTAGTATTCTGTCACGTGGGATAAGTTGTGATCCTGCGTAGTCGAGCGGGTTATGATTCAAGCTCGCGATGCTGAACGGGGCGAGCTGGGCGTGCTGTATCTGCACGCCCATGTTTCGCACGATGGACACGGTCTCGACGGGCGGGTTGCGGCACAAGGTGTCGTTCATGAGGTAGAACGTCAGCAGGTGCAGCAGCGCTCGGGTGATCCAGTAGCGCGTGGCCAGGTACGGCACGTGTCTCAGCAGTCTATATATCATGGTGTATGTAAGGTACTTGTGGAAGAGTATCTGCGCCGCGACCACGGTGAACGCGTTGAGGAACCACTTGAGCCGGTAACTCTTGGTCCGCACCGTGGCTTTCACCATCCGCTTCGGTATCTCCATAACATCAATGTAGTATTTTCTATTCATTTTCTTTTTCCTTTCATGCCATCTCCAAGAGTAAATAAAATTCCCCTATTATTTATCTTTTTGATTTGTCTATCTTATATCTCTTAATCCGATAGGTATATGTGTAAAAAGAGATACGTAAATCACTTCAGATGCGCAAATTCTTTTTTTTTGTTTTTTTTTGTTTTTCTGCATTTTTCCGCAAGACAAATCACTCACACACTAAGAAATGCCCGTAGACCCTCCAAAGAACAAAAGCTGCAATGATTGTGTTCCCGATCCAGCATTTCACACAAATGAAGAATGTCAAATGACATATTAAAAGCGCTATAGGTTATATTATATTATATTATATTATATTATATTATATACTTAAATATTCTCGTCTTCATCTTCATTCTTCGGTATTCTTTGCGCCCTTAGCTCATCTATTGTGCCTAGCACAACTTCTTGTTTTCTGTACACTTTTAGTTCATCAGACATGAAACCAGCAGCAGATTTCCTGTTCTTGTGGGTTTCCATCTTCTTACGCTGGATTTCGCTGTCTTCTTGTGCCGCTCTCGTCTTGGCAAGTTCAATTTCTTTGAAATATTCCTCGTGTTGCCTTTGAAGCTCTTCGATTTTCTTATTGAATTCGTCCACAGTGCCGATCTCCTTCTTGATATCGGCACAATACTCATCAAATTTCGGTGGCAGCTTGGACCGCAGAGCCAGCTCGATCATGATAGGGTGTTTCTTCTCTTCATTTATGAATTTCGCCTTCACTTGTTTTCTGGTACGGTAAGGGTACATCTGCGCAATAAGATTGAAATCGGTACCCCACATCGACAGCGCTTTGTAAAACTTAATAAGTTCTTCACTAGTCCATGGGTCGGTGAATGAGCCCTTACCATAAGTGGCTGAGTTATACAGATTTTCAAAGGGGTTGTCATCCTTTCGTTCCTTAGTAGCATTGTCCACCGCAGCCCGCTTGTGTCTGTCCAAGACCAAAGACTCGTCATCAACAGACATCACACCGTCAATAATTTTCATTTTAATACCATTCTCTGCCACTGCAGGTTGCGCGATAATTGCATTCTCCTCGGCCTCCAAAACCTTCTGATGCGCTAAACGCTTGCTCTTTTCTGCCTCTATTTCTTCTTTATTCAGTGAATATATTGATCTAAATTCATTCTTTGCCCTCTCCCTTAGTTGTTTCCTTTGCTTTCGCCTCTCCAACTTGGCTTTGGCAGCAGCCTGAGCTCTCTCGAAATTCTCTGATATCTCACCAATCGGCAGAAAAGGTTTACACAACTCAGCCATCGTGAAGTGTTCTTCATCAATTTGATAATTTGAAGAGTCCTCTTGGGTTATATTCCTCGGTATTTGCTTTATAGTCCGTACGGTTTGTTTCTTCTCAGACTCACTCTCGGTATGATCTACGGATCCGCTACGACTACTACTATCGATATCAGTAGGAGACTCAGATTTATCCCGAGGGACTTCAATCTTAGAGACCACACTGATCCGGTGCGATGTGGTACCTCTTTTGGAGATAGATCCTTTGCTGGACAACCTCCTTTTCTTTAACGATTGCAGTGTAGGATCGCTTTCTGAAGTAATGCTATTTAATCGCATACGCTTATTCAAGGAGTCATTAGATATGGTAGATAATCTCCTCTCCGACGGTGTCTCATTATTCGAACCATAGGGTGACTTGAAGGTAATTCTGTTAGAGTTACCACTTAAAGAGTCTAGTCTACTAGCTCGCCTCTGTTGGTATGGTGATGTGCCTGTGGCAGACAACTTTCTTTCAATATTGGATACAGAAAGTGTAGAACTCTTTTGTCTGGGCTGAGTCAATAGATCTTGTGAGCCAGCAGCTATTGTCGTGCTACTCTCTACAAGATTAACAGACTTCATAATCATATCTTTACTAATCGCGTGCGGGTCATCCTCGTGTAATGTCCCTGAATCCTCAGCAGCAGCAGCCTGTTCCTCCTTGTTCAAATCTAATACATTTGTAGGGGAAGGCGCCACAGGCGGAGGAGCTGCTGTCCTACGTTGTCTGACCTTCGGCGCAAACCTAACACCACTTTTATTGACAATGCTACTCATAAATTAGTTTGGATTATTTTTATTTTCAGCAGACTGAATCTCTTATCCCTTTGTCAGCTGTATTTTATGCCGTTGATATCTCCGTTGATATTATATTAAGCTCAGATCTACACTTCAAGTCTATATGCAACTAAAGATGTTGTCATTTTATTACTTTTGGCTTTTGGCAGCCTTTTTCGCTATGCGTTTCGATCAAAAAAAAAAAAGACACGAGAGAAATTTTTGTCCTTCTGCAGCTGTTTGTTTGAGACAAAAATAACATTTGTGGTTCATGGCGCCCGGGGTGGTGTCACCAATTGGGAGGATATATATTATGAAAAGAGGTATCTAATTGCTATTCCATTACAATCAATACTCTTTTCAAATGGATTGTTGTTGATGAAATCCAATAACCTTGCAGGCGGGAGCACACTCGTTTCGTTATTATACTTTGCGTATATAGTGATTATAATGATATATTGTTGTTACGTTAAGTTAAGTCTATCAATTGTCGTTCAAATAGTGTTCCAAGGAACTGTATTGTTGGTCTGTAAAGTTCATTATTTTACCTTGCCATTTACCGCCGTTCTTACCACCACCACCTTTAAGTGTCTCCAAGATTCCTTGGATCCCCGTGACAGCAGTTTGAATACTTTCGCCATCTGGTGCAATGACCAGTAACGACCCCGTCGACAAAGCTTTCTCACGACCGCATAGCACAATGGTTTCCTGGCAAGCTTTCTTCTGGTTGTCACACAATATCTGGAACTCCTTCTGGATGGCAAGTAGTAGTTCCAAAGAGCCATATTCGTCCGTGATGCTGAACAATTTCTGACCCTTTTCCAATCTGTCGAATAATTTTTGCGATTCCAATTTCGCTAGTGCACTGATATAAAATTGTTCTTTCTTGCGGCTCTTTTGTTGCTGTTCCTTCAATAACTTTACCTTCTCAATAATCGCATTCTCAGAAGAACTTAGCTCAACTTTAGTTTTGGTTACAATTTCTGTTAATTTTTTAGCATAATCACTGATGCGTTTACCACACATGAAGAACAAACGGGAATTTGTTCCCCTAACTGATGTTTGATTATTCGAGATGAGAATACCTTGGATTTGAGAGGTAGATGTCAAATGTGTACCACAACAGGAATTTTTGTCCAAGTCGCCAATACTAATGGTTCTCAGTATACCAGCATCAAAATCATAGTCATTTGGCATTTTCTTGCCAACGGTGTTTCCTCCTGTAAAGTTGTTATCAGCGACCTTCTCATCGACAGTGATTGGCATAACATTTATTGACACTATCTCGTTAAAGATGATGTTAACTTTCTCGATCTCTTCCTCTGATAATCTTCTTGGTAATTCCAAGTAATTGAAATAATCACTGGATTCCGAGTTCGGTTTCTTGGCATTTGCAATACCGCCCATTGACCAGGATAAGGTTTTTGCATTCTCGAAGTAGTTATCCAATATTGCGCTAAGTAAATGTTGACCTGTGTGCTGTTGCATGTGGTCTAGCCTCTTTTCTTTGTCAACAAATTGTTTGACTTTCGTGCCTGGTTGGACGGCACGGTTTACATAGTGTTTTGCATGTAATCCTTCTCTAAGAACTTGTAAAACGTTAATACGTTCAGTCTCATCTTCATTTTCCAACATATATCCAGTATCACTAGGTTGGCCACCACCTTCGGGAAACAGGATGGTGTCCTCCAGTTCCAAAACATGGGTGGCAATTGGTTGATCATTACCAATTTTTTGCTTCTTCTTATCTTTAACTTCGGAACAGGACACCACTGTAGTCTCAAACTCGCGTAGTAAAAAAGGATCTCTTTGGCATTTCAACCCTCCCACAATTGCCGACTTTCCAAGTGTCATCTCTGAGTTATCTACTTCTTTCTGTACTATTTGGATATTGTTTATGAAAGGAAAAACCATTCATTTCAGCTTAATTGACTCAACAAAAGTCGATTTTTGATGGAAACAAATACAACAACAATCACTGTAAACTTGTATTATCAAGAATATAATCGTTACCCAGCCACGTCAATATGAGGGATTCTTAGAGAATGTGAAGGAGTTCTGATCGGAGTTGAACACTTTGATTAAATTGGACTAACTAAAGCAATTCATTTATATTATATATAGACTATACAACGGCGTCCTCTTGAGAATATGACATTACAATAATTGATTTGTTTTGATATAGTTTTTTTTTATTCGAATATTACATAGTACAATGCACATAAATATTAAGAAAACAAAATATAGCAAAATTTATGAAGGATAAGGGTCCATATCTTATGAAGCAGCCGCTATATTAAGCTGTCGTTTGTAGCATTATAAATTTTTTCAAGCACATAGTCAGTTCGGTAAAATTAATACAGTTTCTTTTTCCATCATTATTTCATTTGCCTTAAATTTGTATTCTCTTTCTGCCATATTTTATTGATCCCAACACTTAAAAGTTAGCAATCTCCAGTTTATAAAACTTCAGAAATATTGAAGTCTAAAAAAATACTTTCAAATAGGATATGGGAAGAAGAGAGAAAAAAAAAAAGTATTAAATTCGAAGAGAAGAACTATAGCCCTTGTGGGGGAAACGGAAATCGTTGCGTTTGACTCTCCTAACAGTCACCAAATGTATTCTTATTTTTTTTCCTCATTAAGATCTTTTTTTGTTAATTGATAATGATACCTTGAATTTTATTAGTTCTTGTCAGAATAAATATGTTAATATTAAGTAACTTAGAAAGAAAAAAAAGCAATCAAAGAGTAAATCAAGAAAAGAAAAAGAATCACATAAGATTAGTTATGGAAATCCAAATTAATTTAGAATTAAAGGTTAAGGAGGTAAAGAAAATATTAGCAGTCACATCTATATTCGATGGATCCATTAAATGGTTTGAAAGAAAAAAATACATCCATAAAGTAAAAAAAGAAAAGAGAATGGTACTTTAGGAATGGAGTTTTTTGTTTGTTTTTTGTTTGAATGAAAACTGTGCAGGATGATGGGTGATAGGAAACAAATGGGAATTTCTAAATAAACAGTTGTGTTGAACGAAGGTATAAAAATTGAGATAATTTCGATCAAGTTTGTGTGGCGACAACTGATGGGACAACAGCTGCAATAACAATGATGATAAAAATAACAAAGACAATACCCCAACACCATAACTTCTTCTTTCTAGCAGCTCTTGCACTTTTGACTGCTTTGTTTGTATGACCAACACCTTGTTCGACATCTTGTTGAGCCTCTTCGACCTTTTGATCGATGACTTCAACATTTTCTTGTTGTTCGACGACCAACTCCTCCATATCGTTGAACAGTTGCGCTAACTCAGCCATAGTCTTTTCTAACTGCATTAGTTCTTGGTGTCTAGCTTGAACTTCGGCAAGAGCTGTCTTAGCTTCACCACGTCTGTTAGCATTTAGCAAAGCTTGAGAGAAGATTTGTTGGCCTCCGACATCGGTTATAGCAGCCTCAACTTCATCTTCAGTAGCTTCTGGTTGAATGACCATGTACTGTCTCTTGGCTTGTTCCTTGTTTTCATCTTTGTAATCAGCATCAATAATTCTGTAATCTTGGATAAGCTTCAAAAATCTCTGTCTTGAGTTCTCAGCTTGAGCTTGCTTATTGCTGTCGTGAAGACCTTGCCTCTGCGCATCTTTGATATCGTCCTTCAACTGATATTGAAGGTCGGACGCTTGCGCCACGTAGTTGTCAAGAGCATTTCTCGACTCATTAACCCTTTCTTCATTAACTTCGGTAAGAAGATCCTTATGTAATCTATCAATACGGACCACGATAGCCTCGTAACGGTCCAACCCTTGGTTAATACGGCTTATTTGGTTCATGAACTCGACGAAGTCACTTCCGCCTTCGCCGGAAGTTTCTGTCATCTCGTACTTTTCGTGGCTTTCTTCAGCATACGGATTATTATAACTCATCTCCTTTTTTTTTTCTTATATACTTATCTTTTCTTCCTTTCGAATGTACTTGACACCTATAACTTAGTCTTTATATTTTCCAAAAAAGACAGCGTTCCTTATTTGTGAAATTTCTCCTGCGATTTTTTTATTTTCTTTTAATTTCCCTCAGGTGAAAAGACGTCCAACAACAAAAACAAAACCGTTGTTTCTTTGAATAACGAGTATTGAGAGATGTTTTATTCTTCCTTTCTCATATAGTTTTGAAAAAATAATATAAAAAAAAATTAAAAGCACTTCTTAGAAAGAAAATCTCTGAAACGTCAGCTCTAATGGATGAAAAAATACGAGAAACCTGTTCCTATATTTCTTTTTTTCAAGGCTTTTTATTTTTTTTTTTCCAATAATTTTCTTTCCCCTTTCAGTTACTGCCTTTCTTCGTTGACCCAATAGCTGTATTAGTATATTTTCTGAAAATAATTTGGCCCCCCGTCCTCCAGCCGTTGTTTTTGTTTTTCCCGTTTTCTTGTCCCCTTGCTCCTTTTGTTTCTCTCTCCCTTTAAACAAAGTAAAAAAAAAAATATTAATGGATTACCTCAGTAAAAAAAATGTCCTAATATTAAAGAGGAATGTCCACACAATGTCTGCAGTACCGTGTTTAATGGAACCGAAACTGTATATCAATAGGTGCCCCGAGACAGCGAAGAGCAAAGAAAGAAAATAGCACAAAAAATTTTCTTGAACCTGCTCCTTACAATATGATGCTGCAGTTAACCTCTCTGTACCCGAAAATATATTGCTAAACCTCCGTAATTTTGTTTTTGTTTTTCTTCAAAATTTTTCGTATACAAAACTTTTTTGTACCACTATAAGTGCATCTCGAAACGAAAGATGTTGTGAGTACAAACGGGGCGTGATATGCGTGCGCCTCATTTGGGGGGGGGGAATGTGCCATAAAAACCAAAAAAAAAAAAGAAATTCTTGAACGAATGATCACTCGTCTCAAATGACGGGAAAAGTGAAATACGTTTTTACGTCTCGCTCACATGCCTACTCGTCACGTATGATCATATCAGGTTCTTCTTCCAACTTCGGCGGCTAGATCTCTCTCTATAGTTGATAACAAGATAATTTCTTCTAAGAGAAAGTGTAGTTATGCGTTGTCCAAATAGGCGACCAGATTTGTAGTGGTGTCCAATTCAGAACGTATATCCGGTATACGTGCTTGCGTATCCATAAGTGATTTCAGTGCTGTGAGGAACACTTCCTGTTGTTCAGGCGTGGCTGCCTCATTTTCTTGTTCTTCTTTATCTTCTTTTCGTTCTGTAAGTTTCTCGTTATCAAGCTGTAATCGTTCTATCTTGTCGTCTATCTCGCCCAAGTACTTATCTTGCTCGGCGGCATAGAGAGATCTAACTGCCTCGGGGCCACGCCTGCGCAGCTGAGAGATCTTGACGTTCGCATCTTCCCACTGGTGATACTCCTCTCGAACACGTTCATTCAGGTCTACATCGAAGGGCTCTAAGAATTTCTCACGAGATTCCATGATCAGCCGTCGAATGCTCTTCCCTTCCTCAGCATCTACTACTTCTATCGAATCACTCGCCATGTCCATCACTCGGAAAAGATACTCTTGGAGCCGTAATTGCACTTCACGTCTTACCTGTTCCTCTTCATACTCATTTTCGTTATACATCTGTCCCCCACCCAGCAGTTGCGCCATCCGCTGCTCCAGTATTCCATGTAGCTGCCCGTATATACTCCGTAACTGGCCCACAGTTAGTGCCACTTTCCCACTGCCGTACATCTTTCTTCCCTTTTTCTTGGTTATATATTCCAGTCCCTTCCTAGTGCACTTTTGATCCAATTGTCAATAGGTGTTTCTTGATATAAATCGTTTGTTGTTGATTTTTATTTTTTATTTGTTTCTCTTTAAGGCGACTTTTTTGAATTCTTGAAATCCCCTTTGAAAAAAGAGAGAAATACTGGAAGAGTATGCTGACTTGTAAAGAACAGAAATCAAAACAAAAGACATTCATTTATAATTAGCCAAGAACCGATATAAAGTACAGGACTATTTTTATTGTTGCGAAGGAAAAACTATTCGTCTGGGGAAATAGAAAACGTTATTACAAACTTATATAATGGAAGCCGTTGAAAATGTATACGCACCGCTCTACGCACCATTCTTTGGTTTTGCAGGGTGTGCATTGGCTATGGTACTATCTTGTATTGGTGCAGCTATAGGAACAGCTAAGTCTGGTATAGGTATTGCAGGTATTGGTACATTTAAGCCTGAACTGATTATGAAATCCTTGATACCAGTTGTCATGAGTGGTATTTTGGCCATTTACGGCCTAGTTGTTGCAGTGTTAATCGCCGGTAACTTGTCGCCAACTTCAGAATATACTCTATTTAACGGATTTATGCATTTGAGTTGTGGTCTTTGTGTTGGGTTTGCATGTTTAAGCAGTGGTTATGCCATCGGCATTGTTGGTGATGTGGGAGTTAGGAAGTACATGCATCAGCCAAGGCTCTTTGTGGGTATTGTTCTTATCCTAATTTTTTCTGAAGTCCTGGGACTATACGGTATGATTATTGCTTTGATTTTAAACACTAAGGGTTCGGAAGTCTAAACTGGGACTCACCTTCATAAACACTATTTTTTTTTTTACTAAGTTCTTTTTTAATAAAATCCTAATGATAATGTATATTATAAAACCTAATTAAGGATGAATACTTCTTATTCTTTTTTATTTTCTTTTTGGCCATTGATATATTCAGAAATGAGTTTTTTTGTCTATTTGATACTTTTGTTATAATACATAGTCAATTGAAAAGCTATATTAGAAACATGTACTATTGTTTTCCTTTGAAAAGTCAACTATTCAGTGGTGTCCATCGCGTCATCCTCCTCATTTGGAAGTACTTTGGTTGCTGTAGAAATTTCTACTTTACCATTGTCGTCAATATATTGGCTTTCATTATCCTGTACAAATTTCACAGATCTACTACTGTCGAGGAATAACAAATACGCTCTTTTCACATCGGCAACATCGACAACATTACTCTTTCTCTTCAGTGATATCTGCTGGGCAACCGATATCAAGTTGCTACTATATCTTAAACTAGACTCCACGCCTGTCTTGGTTAATAAGTCTAGAGCATCTGTAGATAGTTCCACTTCTTCCTCCTGAGCCCTGATGGACAAAATCGTCTTAATCTCTTCTTCATTGTAATTGGAAGTGGTGATAATGATAGACCTGTCTAGTAAATCCAAAGGCAGGCCATGGGGGGATTTGTAATTTGTACCTCTTGTCTTAGAAATACCTCTATTGGTTGCCATCATAATAATTGGAGCAAATTCATCTTCAAGAGCTCTATTTATAAATGAAAAACATTCGATATCTAGCATGTGTACCTCATCAATGAATAGAACACCTGGAACAATTTCCGCTTTACCCTCTTCCTTCCATTCTGCAACCTTGGTATTAATCTGGTCTCTGACTTCAGATCTAATTTCACCAGTGTCACCGGTAAATAGCGCTAAAAACCCTTGCGTTCTACTGTTGATAACGTCAATTTCATGTAAAGAGACAGTGTGCACAACAGTTTTTCTCTTTTGAAGCTCACCTTCTGGACATTGGACAAATCTAGTGTCGGAACCCATTGCATCATAGTCCCTTGACCTAGCGAATGATCTACCAAGTTTCGTAATCTTACCGCTGGCTTTATCAATAGAAATAACATCACCTGCTAGAACCTTTTCTTTAGTCAGGCCATCAATCATTTTATTACCCAATTCATATATAGTCTCCATGTCTGTCGTCTTGATAGTGAGTTTACCTTGCTTGTGACCACCAGTGATTGATCTATCAATCTGAATTTCAACAACTTCACCCTCGATTAGTTCAGTCTCTTCCTTAATTTTAATACCAATAGATTTTCTGAAGGCTTGTGTTAGTGCCTCGGTTTTACTCAACTCCAATGAAAAGATTTCAGAACCAGTGATTGCCGTGAACGGGACATTCTTCCCCAGTGATTGTGATAAACCCATAGCTAATGCAGTCTTACCAGTGGAAGGCGGCCCGGCAACCAGGATAGCTCTACCTGCAATAGACCCATTCTGGATCATCTTCAATATAACACCAGCAGCACGACGAGCTTGTAGTTGACCTACCATACCCTCTGAAGCCGCACGAGGTTGTAGATTTTCATCTAAACCAAGACCAGTAATGTGAGAGTGAGCTGCAATTAGAGATAGAGACTTCAAAGAGCCAGTAGGATCATTTGGATCGCTAGTCTGAATGGACATTGTTTACCTTCCCTCTTACTTTATTATTTTTTCAATGGGTGACAATTTTTCACCTCTATTTTGACAACAAACTTGAACAAGTGAATTTATTGCGCTGGCCTGATCGTTAAAATAGTGGTTTGTTCTGGTAAATATGAGTTCAAAGTGAAATATTTAAAAATTTTTCTTCTTTTCTCTCGATGGGCTTTAGTTTTTCATTTTTTGTTAAAATTTGCGTATCTAAGAGAAATTCTTAAGTGGCTAACGGGGGGTTGGCAGGTAATAGAAACGATGGGCAAAGTCAGGATCTAGTCGAGAAAAAAGTTTGAATACTTTCGAGAAGCTGAGACTGTGTTGTGAAGAGCAATGCAGGTTGTACAATGGTTAAGTAAACCACTATCGTTGCTTTGTTGCGGGCTGTGTCCGGATTATTCAGCCACATATGTGCTTGTCAATGGAAGAAAATACGCTGTGGTACGGCTCTTAAAGGAAAATGGATTGAAATTTCTTTATCTTGTACGTTTAGAGGACAGTTCAAGATTTTTGGGTAGTGCCACGAATACGTTACCAGGTGGAGATGATGGCACTCAAGGTCTATATACATTAAAACGGACAAGGTGCCCCATTGGTAATATTGATAGTGTAGCAGATTCTATGAGGGAGATTGATAATTATAAGAGATTTCAGAGTTCATATGTAATATCCAGTGTAGACTCACAAGTGGTACAGGAAATGGATGGATCTAAGACCTTCTACGTGGTCTTCCCATATTATCCATTGGGTTCGTTACAGGAGTCGATAGATGATAGGCTCTTAGATGGAACATTTATCTCTGAAAGTGAATGTGTAAGGATAATGTGTGGCATTGCAAGAGGTCTACTTTGTCTGCACGACACGAGCCCCGTCGGTAGGACTGAATTCGGGAATACCGATCATGGGGACAGTATAAGAAATACCCCCATTAATTATAGGGATTCCACAATATCAGATAATAGTATTAAAAGTAGAGATTCATTCACTGATGGAGGGTTAACTTCAAGGATATATAATGATGAAACAGCCTTATTACCGGATGATAATCTCCCAAAATCGGACTCTAACTCCAAAACATCATCGGTACCACTGGTGTCGTTTAGTCATAGAAACTTAACACCTTCCCATATTGTATTTTCAGCAAACGGTCTGCCTATTATCGCAGAATTGGGCTCTTGTACAAAAGCTGATACTACAATTAACAATCGAAAACAACTAAATCAGTATAGAGAATGGGTCGAGGACAATTTCAATACTTATATGGCTCCTGAATTCCTAAACTTGAAAATGGGTTCAAAGTTAGATACTAAGGTAGACGTTTGGTCATTAGGTTGTATTTGTTATACGCTACTCTTCAGTGTTAATCCGTTTGAGAGAGAAGAGCAACTCTACGGTGCGTCGATTAGATATGCCATATCTACCGGTAAATATACATTTCCTGAACAAACAAGATATTCTCAAAGTCTAATAAACATAATACAATCATGTATACAGGTTGATGCAGCAGACAGACCATCAGTAAGTATGGTTTTGAACAATTTACAGGAGATTCAGAGCTAAAGGGTACTTTGAAGCTGGCTTTCAATAGTGCCACTCTTTTCGTTGTTTTATTTCCTTCACGACTTCTTGAAAACATGCCCTTAATTACTCGACAGTGTATATGGCCTGTTTCTCGCTTTGAAATACGTGATATGTAGACGGGATGTAATTCGGAAAAGGACAGATAATTAAAGTACATAATATGATATTAGTTTTACCTATTTATATGGGTGTATGACTTAAGAAGAAGGAGCGGAAACCAAACATGTACATACGACTCTGTTATTTTCTTTTATTTTAATATTTAATGTCGGAATTTATACTCCAGTTATTAAGAGTTCCTTCTTAATCCCACTAAAAATGAGATGGCGTTGATTTTAAAGTGATCATTAGATGTTATCTCTGCAATTCATTAAAAGTGATGAAATACTGAAGGTTGCTTTCCAATATTCTTATTATAGTTTCTTTTGTATCTGATATTTCAATTCCCTGTTAAAGCATTCTAAACTCGATTTGGTATTCATACGTAAAACATAGTGTAAGGAAAAACCAGAACGAAAGGAAACATTAAACAGGACGGAACTTGGAATGAAAAGCATGTTAAGATTGTTGTTATTTTTAATTTTTTGTGTTTTATTTTGGTTTTTTCTGTCATATTTGTTGATTCATCTTTCTATAGAATGCATATAGATGTCAGTTTTATTACATCCTTCTCCTCTTACCAACGGTAGCCTGGAAACCAGTCTTAATGGAAGAAACGGATCTTGTAGAACCACAACTCTTACATACCATAAAGAACAGTCTGTTAGATTGTTCTTTCTTCAACTCTGTGTTGATACTCTTACAAGTCTTACAAGTAACGTATTCCAAAATATATCTTCTCAACACATTTTCCATTTGCTTAGACTGGAACTTACCCTTAATTACCAATCTTTTTTGACCGTCGACGGAACCAGACGTACCCAATTCCGCAAATAAATACTGTATCAAATGCTCTGGGGATCTTTGTAACTTCTCAGAAATCTCTTCGATATTAGAGAAGATAGTCTTCTTACCATCACGCAAACAAATTGGAGGTGGAATCCTGAACTTAGGACCGCTTCTGTCACCGGCAAGCTCTGGATTATTCTCCCTTAATATATTGAAAAATCTCGATAATAGCTCTGGGTATGGCAGACCAACGTTTTGTTGTATAGTCGATTCCTGGACAGAGGATTCCTTGCTATTACTCTCGGCCAAGCCTGCCTTTGCCAACTCCATCTCAAATTCATCAACAGTAGCAGCCGCATCCTTACTCTTCTTCTTCTTCTTCTTCAAAGATAATTCATTTAGAGCTTCGGCGACCTCATCAGCGTCGCCTTCGGCTTCCTCAGTCTTGGAACTGCTCTTACTCTTCTTCTTCTTCTTTTTAAGACCTGCAAACATGTCATCGCCATCATTGGACTCAACTTCTCCACCTTCAGCGAAATCTTCTGGGACAGCTTTCTTACTCTTCTTCTTCTTCTTCAAAGTTGGATCAAATCCTAAATCGGCACTTAAATCAGACATTGTATTATTACTTTTTATATTCTACGGTTTATAATAATCAGCCTTACCGCTTACCGTCCCTTTAAATCCTTCTACCAGGTTCCTCGTTCTCAAAAATACCGTAAAAGGGCCGACTATATATTGTAACGTGAAAGTTTAATCGCTAAATGTTAATTTCAAGAATCATTCAATTCCATCACTTCCACACAATAGAAAAAATTTTTTTCATCCTGCAAGCAAAGAAAAAAAAATAACGAAAGTTCGTCAACCGAAGCAAAAGAGCACATTAATATGACGTATAATAAGATATAGCCTGTGGGTAAAGCATTATTATTATTTGATTTCTATTGCTATTTAATGTACACAAGGGTTTTATATATGCTGTTTAATGCCTATTGTTTCGGCTTTGATGGCAGTTATTTTTATTTTAATTTTTTTTATCTTACAGTTCTGTTTTAACATTACATGGACAGATTTTCTGTTTCCCTGGCTAGTGCCTCTGTAGCTTCCTTCGTGACAGCTTCAATTTCAGTACCTTCGGTAACCTGCACTTCTGGAGTCTCTTCTTGGCCTTCCTCCTCATCAGATTCCGGTTCCACATCGTATTTCTTCAAGAAATAATTCTCTACCTCTTCACGACCGTTGTTTTCGGCCTCAAAGATGGAGTCATGACCGAATTCATTCTTAATAAATGGGTCGGCATCGCATTTATCGCATAGGTATTCAACAACATCTAGTTTACCGTTTAGTGCAGCCCAATGCAATGCAGTGTTGCCTGTACTGTTTTGCTCGTTAATGTATTTTTTGGCCTCATCTTCAGTGTAGTTTTCTTTCACGCTCTCCAATATGAACTTTACCACATCCAGGTGGCCATTCGCAGCAGCCATGTGCAGTGCAGTAGATCCGCTATCGATATCAACACAAGTTTTCACCAACTTAGGGTGTATCAGTGTCGTGAATATCTCTTTTAGAGATTCCAAATCGCCAGCTCTCGCATCGGTGATAATGGCATCTTGGTCCTCTCTGTCCAACGGTTCAGAATGCAGCGACATTATTCTCCCTATCCCGTCGGCCTCTGGTACGTATCTGTTTTATCTTATAGCAAAATAACCTTAGAATATCATATACTTTCACTGCTCATCGCAGTATTCGAATTTTTTTTTTTTTTTAAAAATAAATCACAAGTACATGTTACGTATGGCGAGATAATACAACCTAGCCAACTACACAACCCGCATAATACTTCAATGATTTTAGCATCATCATTAGAAACACAACATTCTTAATAACAACTAGTGCCGCTAGAACTATATGAACAGATTTCGTACCGAATTGAGACAGTTACAGGCACGTATCGATGGTGGGAGCCGTGATGACGAGGTCGTAAAGTCATTGGAAGGGTTATATTCCTGGTTTATGAATAATATCGTCGAATATTCCAGTTACGATAGGGAGAAGTACGGGCGAACTTTTGATCGACTGCATGAGGCTCTTAGAAATAGAGGTAACCGTGGTTCCCATGGACAGCAGTTTAGGTTTCACGTGCCACCCAGATTCAAGGATGACAAGAACTGTGCAGTGAAAGAATCACCTAGTGATACTTCATCTGCTGGCACTCATAGTTATAAGTTACAAGAGGAGACCATTGAGATAGATTTAAATGATGGCAGAAATGTGAGATCATTCGAGAGGTTTAACCGTTGCATCGTGACGACACCAGAATCGATACCGAACAAGAGTGTAACTTTTGAAAACGGTTCTATGTCTGTTGGCTACTGTGACTACACTATTTTTGCTCTTACAATTCCGTTTGATAAAGGTAATATATTCGTTACTGACTGTAATCACTGTATGTTACTACTGAAGATACCGCTAGGTGACGCGATACAGATACGGCTACACAACCTGGCGCAATGTCATATACAAATAGAGACCAATGATATGTATGATAGAAGTAAAACACAAACAGTTATTATAGAGGAGTGCGAAGATTGTATTTTTCATGCAAAGGATCCTGATTTTTTTTCAATCAGAGATTTCAGTACATTCAGGCTGGCAAATGGTACAACACCCAGTAAATCACTTTGGCAGCCGCTACTCACTACTTATAACCATGATTCTAAACAATTGAGCCAATATATAAATAAAAATGTGCCAGAGTAGTTTATTAAGAGCAGAGGTGATGATAAAAAAAAAAACAAGAAGAGGAAGAGACAAGTAGAGGGCGCTTGATTTTACAGGGCAAGATTCAATAAAATGGAACTCAAAATGCATGCTTTCATTCTGAGTAGGCAATGATATTCATGTATTAATTTTAGACTTTTTGTTTCTTTCATATGCCTATTTAAGGAAACGAGTCTTTCTCTCGATTCCTAATTCGGAAATCGTGTAAACAAAGAAAATTGCGAAATAAAAATAAAAAAATCATATTCAAAATAGAAAGACAAAAAGGTGATATCAGCTTAGGTTTTGATTCAATCTCGCCTATTCTTGATTGTATAGGTAACATTTTCTGGAACTGGTTAATTTTTTGAAGTTATTATTGTAGTTTCATCAAAAGAAGCAATACAAAAGAATAAGTGTAAGAAAAATGAGTGCGAATAACTCGTTTCTACAGAGGTATATGGATACGGTTTCAGTTACTCAGCGGAGCCCTACAACATCCCCACTAGGTGTTAGTTCGCCTTCTCGGACAAACCTAAATACATCTCCTCTGAAAGGTTTAAAAACTACAAGCAGTTTTGGTAAGGAAAATATGACCCTTAATGGACCTATAAATATCAAAAAGAGTGTAGCTACTAGCCCAAAGAAGACAGAAAGTGCCTCATTATCCGATTATAACCCAGAAGAACGCAAATACTATGAGTTCTTATGTCGCGTTGGTGAAGTAAAAAGGTGGATTGAGTCCGTAACTGGTGAAATTTTACCATCTGAAATTGAATTGGCTACAGGCGATGTTATGAGAGATGGTGTGTTTTTGGCCAAAGTAACGAATGTGATAAATCCGTCCTTAGCACCATCTATTTTCCCTGCTGGCGATAAGCTTCAATTTAAACATACACAAAATATAAACGCCTTCTTTAGTTTGGTTGAACATGTTGGAGTTCCTGACTCATTCAGGTTTGAACTTCAGGATTTATACAATAAAAAGGATTTGCCCCATGTGTTTGAGACTCTGCATATCCTAATAAGCATTATCAATAAAAAATGGCCTGGCAAAACAGCTAATATACAAAACCTTTCAGGTGCCATTATTTACGATAAAGAAGATATTATGACATGTAAGAGAGTTTGGCCAAGGATTAAGGACTTCACAACTTTAGGTGGCTCCCCAAGTGTTACATCGAGCCCTCTGAAAAAACATTCATTAAATAAAGAAGGTCTAATAAAGGATTTTTCCGTTCCGCCAAAGACAGACAATCTTCCAGATAAAACAAATATTCCGCCCAAATTTTCTAAGAAATTGGATATAATAGAAAGTAGTCCAAAAGTTGATGAAAATGAATCGGGTATACCTCCTTCGGAACCTAGAACCCCGATTAAAAACAATATTTCACGATTGCCGACCTTTATGAACTATACAGACAATACCGGATTATCAAATAAACCTGAATTAAAATACTCGCCTCTAAAAAGTATGAGTGTCTCTTATTATTCACCATCTATCTCAAAGTATTTAACTTTTGATACCGATTTTTATTTAAGAAGGAGCCAATATCGTGACAATGAACTAAGTCATTATTCAACTTTTAAATATTCACCATCCCGTTACTCTCCCCGGAGGAAAGAGAAGATGACTGAGGAAGAGTTCCTTGAATGCGTTGATAAGATTCAAGGCATAGGGAAAGGTGTTAATGTCAGATATTCTCTGTACTTAAAGAACCAATTGTTGCATCTCTTTAGTAATGATATTAACAAGCTTCAGTCAATTATTAAAGGTAACTCTCTAAGATCAAAGAAAGGTACGACATCCCAAAGATTGAAGAATACGGAAAAGAAGGCGGATTTTGTATCTATCACAGCACTGACCAGAGGGTGCATCATTAGAAGTAAGGTTGATAAATTCAGAATGCAAATTGGAAGACAAGAGAAGATTATTATACAGCTACAAAAAGTTTGTAAGGGGACCAGCATTCGTAAGCTTACTGAAATATTATCTACTGCTATTGAAACTAATGAAAAGCACCTGGAAACATGCCAGGCGCATTTAAGAGGAGCCCTAACAAGAGATAAGTATCTATCAAAAAAGCTGATCGTAATTGGTCAATTAGGTCTATTAATAGATTTACAGAAGATTTCCAGAAGATTCTTAATAAGAAAAGGTATCAACTCAGCTATAACTGGTTTACATAATGATTTGGATAGTATTGTGAGGATGCAAGCCTTGTCAAAAGGTCAAATTGTTAGAAGGGAATTCGAAAAAGTTGCATGTGTGGCAGAAGAGTCCTCGATAAATTCTATTTGTCTGGGTTCACTGATAAGAAGAAAGTTCACAACAATCAATAGCCAGTTTAACAAGGAGGCTACAGATATAACGATTCTTCAGTCTACCATACGTGGGTTGCTCGTAAGATATACTTTGGATCTAGTCGATGAAATTATTGAATATAGCAATGTGGAACAGTTCCAATCTTATATAAAGGGTGCATATGTTCGCCGCAAATTATCGGAATCAAATTCTTATTACAAAAATAATTTGACAAGAGTTGTGAAAATTCAAAGCTTTATTAGAATGCGTTCGATGAGATTGGCATATAATGAACTAATGTTATGTCCAAACCCAAGCTTATGGGCAGTTAAGAAGTTTATATGGTTGCTCAATAACAAAAGTTCTCTTGAAGAATTTCAAGATAAGGTTGAAAGCTATCAAGCTTCATTGGATTCAGAGAATATGAGAAAATCTGTATTACTTAAGGATATCCGTAGCCAATTTGACTTAATGAACGTATTAGAGAAACATAATCTGGCGAGAAGTGAGGATACATCTTTGGAAAGAATTAAATCAAAGATCCCTAATTCAAGGTTTCCAGGATTTGAGGGTTTATTTTACTTACTCCAGGTTGAGCCATCTTATTGGAAGCTAATGGCATCAAAAGATAAGGATTTTACAATTAGAAACGTTTACTCAACATTTACTACCACGAACAAGAAAATGGGAGACAGGGAGAAAAAACTTTACGTGAAGCTAACTTCAGAACTTCTCCAACAAGATATTCAGCAAATTAATGGAATTGAAGAGTATTTATTGCCAAGATCCCCTATTTGGAAACAACTTTTAGATGAGTTCATAGATAAAGAATGCAATCACGCTTTTGAATTATTTATGCCGTTACTACAGTTCATAGGTAATAAAGATAATCAGTTTGAAAGCGATCCTTATGTATTATATGAGAATATCTACCACATGCCGCCATCATCTCATACACAGCCAATAGAAGATATTAAAGTGAAGGAAAGATTCATTGCAAATTTACGTAACATATGGAATGCAGTTGAAATGGTTGCTGAAATTTTTTCTAGAAAAACTTCCAGTATACCAATTGAATTAAGGTTCATTGTAACCAAAATTTTATGCTATTTCTCTGACAAGAATGTAGATGAATCAAAGTCATTGAATGCCGTTGCGGAATTACTGATTAATAATTTTGTTGCTCATTTTTTAACTAAATTTAGTAACTATGGGTTTAAACAATACAATGATGATAATATTCAAACAAAAATTGAGATACTTTTGGAGTCATTGAAGGTAGTAATGTATCAGAGACATTTTTCGGGTTATCTACAACCTCTAAATCAATATTGTGAGGAAATTAATCCTCACATAAGAGACTTAATGTATAATCTTATGGTTGAAGTTGGCTATGAACTGGAAGGATATTCGGCAATTTATAATGACATGATTTCTACCAGCCCCGTTTTGGAACTGCTTGCCTCAAAAGTCACTGAAATTGGTGAAAAGTTTCTTGAATTTGCGGATGATTTTGCAGATGAGGATCCAATTCGTGATGTTCTGAATGGATTAGACTTTAAAGCTATGATTCGTAACCCCGGAAGGATAACATTGGAGCTAGATTCTTCGGCGTATAGATTCTTGGTCGGTGACGATAGACTAAGAAGGATTTATGATCAGGTTAAACGAGCATTTGTATATATGATTCAAATTGAGGACATTGATACGAATCTATATGAATTATCTATTAGTTCAGTCATCCCAGAAGATGAACCGACCTTTTCGAACTTGTTGGCAAACAATCCCAAAATGCAAAATGATCCACTTATCAAAAAATTGGAACATAAATCTTACTTTGAATTGAAAAGTGCTACATTAAGAAATATCCAGGAACTAACCAACGCAAATATTATTTGTTACAAAGATAGCAAACTACAGAACTTTTTAAATGATATTGCAAATACTATAAAGAACCCTGATTACGCACTCCAGTTTATAAAAAAAGAAGTTGATATGACTGCAGCTACCTTAAAGGAACTTGATCTGGTAAATAAAAAGTTGGAAAACGATCTAAGAACCATAAAAAAAACTGTATCGTTAATTATTACTGAACTTCAAAGGTCCACTGATTTCTCTCCCCATCATAAGGGTACATTTGGGAATCTAAAGAGTGCTTACAAAAAGGTAAACCATAAAGATGGGAAAGAATTGCAAGGTTTGAAATACAAATGGACAGCAAGACAATTGTATGAAAAAGGGGTTCTAAAGAGTATTAAAGGTGAAAACATGGGTAAGCATTCTGTGAAAGTTTTCGGCTCAAGTGGACCTAAATTTCCTGATATTGTTTTTAAAATATCGACTACCGACGGTTCCAGATTCGGAATTCAGTTATCAGACAAACGAAAGGGCCCAGAACATAAGCATGCAGAAACTACTGACTTTTTTGAGTTTAAAAAGCTACTTCATAAGCAGGTAGATAATTCAAATGGTAAGCTTTTCGTATTGAATAACAAGGTTGAGTTAGATACCAGTGAGTTATTGAAGCTTGTCGCTAGAGCATTCTACTATAGACAATCCAATTATTAACGTCATAGATATAATTCCAAATGTGTAGACCTTCTTTTTACGAAACATTAACTTTTGTTACAATCGATTATATGATATATATAGATAGATAGATTTGATTAGTACCAACTAAGAACGGCCAAACAACCCAAGGAAGCCTCTCTTCTTTTTCGGTTCCTCATTTTCATTGTTAGTATCGTCAACATTCCGTTCTGTCGATACTGGTTCGGAGTTTGGACGTTTTCCAATTTCTTTTTCATATTGGACGTAGTTGAATGCTAGATCGAATAAAGTAGGTTTGGCTGGTATTGGGTGAACTCTAGGTGTTGTTGGGAATAGATTCGTTAATGAAATTTCTGTTGGATCAAGTTTAACTCCGTAATTTAGCTTTTCAACGACGGAGTATGTGTATTTGTTCTTGGTGTTCTTTAAAGCCTTTTGATAACCTGCTAAAGCAACCACACCAGTCCACGCAGATTGGACATTTTCCTTTGTCTTTTCAATTTCAGTCCTGTTGAAAAGGGCCGCAGGAAGTACCATTTCTGAGCCATTCATCATGCCGTCCTCTAGTTTATTATCAAGTTTTTGAAACGAATCGATATGCAAAGCAAGGGCTTCCCTATAATGACCTCTTGCTTGGTATAAATAAGCAAGTGCACCAGAACTAATAATTGTTTCGTAATATAAAGTCAAAAGCTCGAGTTGGTACATTAATTCATCGTCAGAGTAAATACCTGGTAGTTCCATAATTTCTTGTAGGAAAGTCTTTAAATTTTTGGTGATACGATCCAGTTCTTTGAATTTCACAATTTTTGCCGAGATTGTTGGACTAGATCTGTCCCATTGTTTCCATAGTTGCTTGAAGATTTCATTATCGCGTAAGATGTTCACCAATAATCTATTATACTTGATGTATGCTAATAAGATTTGATTGTTTTCTTGTGGGTTTTCAATCTCGTCCGCATTTTCAACCTCATTTTCGTCAAAATTCTTCATTACCACTTCTTGTCTACTCAATGCATTGTCCCAGTGCAATAGTGATGTACTATAATCAGAAACATTCTTAAATTCAACTGATTGCGCAGCTTCAATAGAACTGGAAACCTCGTTATCCGTAATTTTAGCATTAAATGCCCTCCAGGATATGTTTTTTAAAGAGTTAACAGCAGATTCGTTCACTTCCTTTACCTCTATTTTATAGCCATTTTCAAGTAAGATCTTCACAAGTTCATCCTTTTCACCGATTTCACCAATTTTTTTGGCGATGAAATTGTTTAGCTCTTGGTGTGAGACCAAATTGCCAGAGTACTGCTTCAAAGTATATTCATATTTAGAGTGGATTAGACTCAGGATATCTTCATTCACTAACTTTTGTTCGTTTAAGAACTGTAATGCAGCAAATGGCAGAGCCAAAATACTTGTTATTCTGGCATTCGACTTGTATTTTTTAGTTACTTTACCATATAGGATGTATTCGGCAAGTGCCAATCTTTCGTAGACCAGATATTGTAGACGGGTAAGGCTGTTTTGTTCATTCTTAGTCAACTCCACCAGTTTCTGCACTGTTTGAGATACTTTCTTTAATCTTGTGCTGATAACCTTCCTCTCAGCTCTCTTTGACTTACCTCTCTGACGGCCTCTCAATTTCAAAGTCTCAACAAGCGCTAGGTCTCTCTCCGCATGTAGCAAAAACAAAACACCATACAATTTAGACTTGTTATCATAATGTTCTTGTGTAACCTTTGTTAATTTCTCTTTCTCAGAGTATCTCCTAGTGTCCTTGGTGACACCTTGACAACGGTGTCTCAGCTTTTGCAGCTTTCTGTTCAGTTTCTCATGATACTTCGCAAAATCTTGATCAGTTTCTAAGATTTGGTCAACTCTAACTCCATAGGTTGCCTCAATTGGAGAATAAATACCCATGCTCTCCAAATTTATTTACTTTGTTTGCTTGGTTTTTTGGATAAAAGTAGTTCCTTCTAATTCAATTGGGGTCTGTTCTCGTCGGTTCTAATAAACTTGAATTCAAGATCTCTATAACTTACCATTTGTAAAGACCTTTTTAACCAAAAAGTATTCGACGAGCTGAAAAAAAAAATTACAATGAAAAAGTCTGACGTCAAAGGTGATATCACATGAATTTTCAGTTAAAAACATCGAAATGATTCGAAATTGCAGAAACAATATTGGGATGACGATAGAGATACAATTGTGAAGCGATAGTTTTACATGCAGTATTAGTGTATCGCAGGACTAATAATTAGAAATAATGGGAGGTAGATCGATACTGCCGTTGCTGGTTTGCAGCTCTGGGATCTACTTAAGCTTTCTTACATGGGCTTTAGTTCAAGAGCCATTGACCACCCAGGTGTGGTCTAATTCGAACCAGCGTTACCAATGCCCGAATGTCATTGCTGTTGTGCAGGCAATTGTTGCGATGGGTATCGGTTTCGGGTACTTGAGAATTAAAAATCGTGGAAGTAATGGGTATAGCGCATTCGCGATGGTTAAGGACTACTTTAAACCTCTATGCTTGATATCATTCACTCAGAGTACCTCTGCTCCGTTATCACAATACGCCCTGCAGTACGTGGACTATCTAACATATATGCTGGCTAAGTCATGCAAGATGATACCAGTCCTGTTGGTCCATCTGATCGTTTATCGTACTAAAATATCTGGTAAGAAATCAATAGTAGCCATACTCGTCAGTCTTGGTGTTGCCTTGTTTACCATCGGTGGTTCGAAGAAGAAGAATACAACTGTAAAGGATGATGAACTGTGGAAGAGTTTTTCAGGTTTTGCCTTGCTGTCTTTGAGTCTTTTTATGGATGGTTTAACCAACGCAACCCAGGACAAAATGATGAAGAATAACAGAATTCAAAAGACTACACAAGAGACTCATAATAAAGAAGTAAGTAAATCTTGTAAGGACAAATATCAACTGACCGGTGCCCATATGATGTTTGCCCTAAATTTTTTTGTCTCTATCTGGAATATCGTTTACTTAGTTATGTTTGACAGAAGACAATGGAACCTTTCGAAAACTATGATCGAGGCGGACCCAGAGATATTTACTTACCTGCTAGGTTACGCCCTATGTGGATCACTAGGTCAATGCTTTATTTTCTACACTTTGGAACTCTATGGCTCCTTAGTGTTGATTATGATCACAGTCACTAGAAAGATGATATCCATGTTGTTAAGCATTGTTGTATTTGGGAAGACAGTAAATTTTATGCAATGGACAGGCATTTTTATTGTATTTTCCGGTATTAGTTGGGAAGCTTTGAATAAGCGAAAAGAAAAGAAGACAATTGATATTCAGAAAAAACAAAAATGAATAAAAGTAAACTCATTGCATTTCTTTACCTCTGATTTCTTTAGAAAAATAACAACTATCATTATTTTCAAGTTGTACAACTAGCTACAGTACTTGCAATTTATATATTTATTTTTTAATATCAGAAGTCATAATTATACAAAAAAACAAAAAATTACAAAAAAGATGCGAAAATATAAAGGCTCATTCTATTCTTGTTTGCCTCAACCTTTCTCTTAGTTCTGGATCCCATGCATATACGTAAAGACCTTTGGTACCTCGGGTGAGGAGGACGTTGATACTATTCATAATAATTTTTTGTTTAACAGAATCTGCATCTGAGATATTTTTTTTCTTTGTAAAACCGGCATGGTCATCGTAGAGTTCCGGTTTCAATTTAATGGAGTCGTTAGCTTTATCGTATCCCACAGATCTACCAAGAATTACTGCAGCATAATTTAAATCAAAGCCTTGAACGGTATACACACTACCCACCTCATCAATAGTATCATCTCTTTCACTCCACGGTAGTGTGGCTCTTGGTGCATACATGTCCCATCTAAGCTTGAATTCATCGCACGTAACATAATAAATTTTCCCATCTAATCTGTAGGGGAAATCGTAGGTAGATAACACACGACATTGGCCGAATTCTTCGTTTTTCTTCTTTAACATTTCATACATTTCTAAACAATTATCCCATATTTGGAAATCGAACCCCGATGGCGTGTGCTCTTTTGAACTCTTTGGGTATTTAGGTATTTTACCTTTTGTACTGAGAGTTTCTATCCACTCAAGAACATCCTTTGGAGCGGCAACACGGAACTGCTGTTTCAAATTATACCAATCCCGTTTGCCCTCAGGGATCGTATTGTAATAGGCTTGGAGGTTAGCGCCATTTTCTGTATTTTCATCCCAATAACATCCCATGCGTAGGGCTTGCTTCTCGTCATACACTAGTACCAATACTTTCGCCAAGGACATCAACTCTTGTAAGTGGTTTTCACCATAAAACCTCTTGAAGGCATCCTTTGAGGTGGCCAACAAATGCGCCTCATCGATGATAACCACATCAGCCATCTCTTTTGTTTTCGCTAGGTTATTGATCAGGGAAGTGGGACGCTCCAGGGAGGATTTGTTGATATATTTGAAATTCGCGCTCATTCTGTGGTACAATTTCAACATCTCTGGGTGGTTTACAACCAGGTAGTTTTTGGTTCCGGCCAATATATCCTTTGTATCGTTGCTATCGTGGGC
Organism: Nakaseomyces delphensis CBS 2170; assembly: GCA_001039675.1. NCBI lineage: Eukaryota > Fungi > Ascomycota > Saccharomycetes > Saccharomycetales > Saccharomycetaceae > Nakaseomyces > Nakaseomyces delphensis. Next base: position 60,443 of record CAPT01000079.1, read on the forward strand.
GAATCGCTGCACGTCATTGAATAGAGCGTTCAAGATCACGGACTTACCGGTACCAGCGTCACCTTGGACAACGAACATAGCAGGTTTACTGTCCCTTGTGTAATTCGTTAGGTTCTCCCGAACAAACCCAAGGATGCGGGTCCTTAGATTCTGCTGTTCGGCAGACAAAGTTACATTGGACAATTTGTCCATCGCAATGGACTTAACAGCACCAGCAACACGCGCCTTTTTGAACCTAGCTGATCTAGCAACAGTCATGGGGAGGGGGAATAAATACCAGCAATTGACTTGCGAAAGAGAGAGAGAGAGAGAGAGAGAGAGAACAAAGAGACAGTGTTCCAAATAAAACAAAGGAAAATATCTTTTGTAAAAGACCATCACTGTATATATGAATAACAAAAACAAAATTCGTTCTGAGAACTTTTTAAAAGTAAAAATTACGTCATTGCTTCGAGGGAATGTATTTCTACGGAATGTCAGTGTCAGATTCGAGCTGCATCAAACTCACCTGCGGCGGTTACTTGCAGCCGTAGGTGAAGAATTGTGCTGCAGGGTCCGCCCACTTTTTCTTTTTTTCAGCATACTACGAAGTATTCTGTGGGGAAAGGAGAGATTTCCCCTTTTCCCCCCTGCATAATCAAGGCACGTTTCTTTTTTACATATGAAACGGCTATACAGCATTTTCTCTGGCTACCATTGCATTTGGTCAGAAAGTGCTGCAGAAAAGTGTAATTTTTTCTTTTTTTCTCGAGAAATTTTTTTTGAAAAAAATTAAAAAAAAAAAATTTCTTTCTTTTCTCAACGATTTCCTTGCAGGGTTCTTGCAAAAATAAAATTGAAGAAGTTGACTAAAACTCTGGGATTGTGCACAAAAGAGAAGATGGTGTGAACAAGTCATCTATTGAGATTCAAATTCTTTTACTTTCGTTAAACTCTTCTGCTTGACGTAAAAGAAGAAGGAAAAAAAAGAAAAATCTTTCACGATGATGGGACCACAGAAACTATTGATTCCAGCAGGACGTCCGCCTGCGGCGTTGACTACTGGTTTGATGATCGCGCTAACGTTCCTGTGTGTCGTTTCCCAGATGTACGCTTCGTTTGCAGGGCATTTCGTTCTCTCGGGGGACTCCCTGTTCAAGTTAGATATGGGGAAACTATCTGTTTATCCATTGATGCATTATTCGTACCTGGCTTTGGTTTTCAATGCGCTGGCTCTGGCCGGTCCGCTAAACAGCTTTGAGGCAGCACATGGTACAATTCACACAGGTGTGGTGCTGAACCTGTCCGCTGTTCTCACAGCCATTATCTATTGTGTTGTCTCCCGATTCCTAGGTATTAACCACGGAATGGTCGGTGCCGGGGGGTGGTGTTTCACTTTCATTGCCTACATGAGCGTCAGGGAGTCCAGATTGCACCCCACACTTGAATTGTCGAGGATCATCCCTGGCGTGTCGTACAGTATCCCAACACATTTGACGCCCGTGTGCCTACTATTTTTGTCTGCGATAATTTTCTTCGGAAACGGGTTCTTGTGCCATACCGCAGGCCTGCTTGTCGGTTACTTCATCGCCTACTTTGAGAAGTACTTCAATATCCTCGTCCCACCGTCCTGGATCATAGACAAGATCGAAAACGCTGTTGACCCCCTGATCAACTTGATACCTTTCAACATAACTTACTATCGCGACGCCGAAGTTGACAGGGAGGAAGAGTACAGATCGTTCTTTTCGGGACAAGCGCCAGTCCTACCGATCTCCGGTAACGCTGGCTCCGCACCAATCCTAGGTACCTAAGGATTGTAGCTTTTTGTATATTCTACATTTAATAACGAGCCTTTCCTCCCTCCCCCTCCCCCCTCCCCTTCTATACAGATATTATATTCAGAAATAAAACAGAAAAAAAAAAGTTTCTCCATTGGATAATCTAATATATAACAAGGATTTTAAGTAGCTCTCCCGCCTTCAGATACGTCTACTATATTCTCCTTTCCTCTCTGCCTCTATTCAAACTATGTATACATTATTTATTCCCCATCCCTCTTTTAATTAAGAAGAAAAAAGTATTGTAGCAGCCCCCCCCTCCCCCTCCCCTTCCTCCGCACCTCCGTTCTAAGAACAAAAAATATAAATTATATCGAAATTTCACTTTTATATAAACTAGGGATACTGGAACAAAAGAAACGAAAGTAGAAAAGCTTTCTCTTTGGTGGATCAGTGTTTTTATTCTATAGTATCTTCCTTTGGCTTTTCTATCTCCCAATTCAAAAGAAGAAAGGAAAAATATATTCTGTTTCCAGGATAGCCCATGGAGTATCAATCTGGGAAAAGAACGTCTGAGTCCTTTGGCAGCCCCAGCCAGAGTGTGCACTATCTGACCAGTCCCTACGGCAGTGGCGTGAACCTGGCCCATGAGATGGGGTCTAACGGGAATGGCTCTAATAACAACACAAGTGCCAATGCCAGTGGTGAGGACGTGTTTGTCGCGAACAGGTCACCAATGTACTCACCGCTGGATTTTCTGCACCCAATGTATTCGCCAAACAATTATTCTCAATTGCATCAGATTAGAGCTGGACTCAACAGTACGTTAAAGAATATGAGTCAAGGGGTGGTTTGTGAGTTTCCGGCACATTTCCCGCTGTACGGATTGGATTGGAGTGTTGAGGACTACGTATGCTTTGGCTCCTACAAAGAAGACAGCAGAAATAAACTGCAGGTGATTCACACGCCAGATTTGTTCAGATGGGACAACGTTGCAGAATCGGATGTGATATACCCCGTAAGCAATATACAGTGGATGCCTTCACCATTCAGGTCGAGAAAGTTAGCAACATCATCTGATTCCCTGAGGATTTGGTCTTTGAACACAGAGGAGAACACTTTGGAGGAAAAATTGAACTTATCCCTTTGTAAATTCCACAAACAGCATCCTAATAATAAAGCGTTTATTAATGCACCAGCATTTCCGACACGAACAACAGATGTAAATCCCTCACTATTGGGTGAATTCCCTCCGATTACCTCATTCCATTGGAATCCAATTGATACGAATATCTTGATATCCAGTTCGATCGATACTACGTGCATTGTGTGGGATCTACAGAGTAGTAATTACGTGAAGACACAGTTGATTGCTCATGATAGCGAAGTTTTTGACGTAAGGTTTTTGACACAATCTACTCAATTATTTGCCAGTTGTGGTGGTGACGGAAGTGTCCGTGTCTTTGACTTGAGATGCCTGGCACACAGTACTATTATTTATGAACCCCCTGCAAATGAAGTTAATAGTGGAGATGGGTCGGGTGGTGAAGGTTCTGAGGAAAACTCCCATGCGCTATTAAGATTAGAACCGTCTCCTCATGACCCTAACGTCTTGGCTACTTTTGCTATCGACTCTCAAGAAATTCTAATTTTAGATATGCGGAATCCAGAGTCGCCGTTAGTAGTATTGGATGGGCATAGCTCCTCTATTAATCAAATTAAATGGCATCCAGTCAAGAAAAATATTTTGATATCTTGTAGTGATGACTGTCAAGTTTTATGCTGGGATATTAATTCATATTTCGAAGATGGTTCAGTAACAAACGCAACCACACCTAGACCGAGTCAAAACAGCGCGTCAATGGATGTGGATAATGATGGTGGTTATACCTTGGACGAAACTTCTTCTAAAACTTCATCAAAACCATCCGGACGGAAAACTTATAGCAAAGATATACCAACAATGTATTACACCAATAAAAATCAAGAGATAAATAATATTGTTTGGAGACCACAAAGAGGAGACTGGTTTGGTTGCGTTAGTGGTAAAAAGTTTCAAAATGTTAGGACGCCTGTTTGATATGTAACATTACTTTACCTCCTTTACTGAAATGACAAAGATTTTTTTCTGAAAGAACATTTAACATCCCCCCATTTGAAATTAATCTTTTGATGCGAAATACTAATGATATTTTAATACACCTTATATAGACTTTCAAATTAATACAATAATTAACGACTTATTTTTATATTTTGGAATTTTTTCATCCAGCATTGGTAAGTATATAAAGGTTATCATATCATACTAAATTCCGTGAAAGCGCACCAAATAATAGTGCCTTCTCTTTACAAAGTAATCACACAATATATTATCGTTTCGAGTATCCTTTTAACGTTTTCCAGCTTATCTTTTTTTAGAATTCCGTTTCTTAGGAGAAGATTCATAAAGACAAGATCGGATATCTGAGAAAAGTTTTATTGGATCTTCCTCTTGTTCACGTTGTCGTTTTTTACTATCTTCAAAATCTGTATTAAAACTGGTATTTCTACTTGATTTTAACAAGTTTAATGAGCTCGTATTTGTATCTATCCTTGATTGTGAACTATCAGTGTCTATTTCCTTGTTCTTTTTTGATTTTGTTGGTTCCCTTTTAAGATTGCTGATTAAAACCCGTCCCATCCGTCCAACATTCGAGTCTTTCAGTCTAAGATATTTCGACGAATATCCCATGTTATTTTTAGTAACATACTCCTCTAAAAAATTATTTTTTACTAAATACAAGAACAGCCGCTCTGTTTCTGTTTTTGATACGTCCTTTCCAACGCCATGCTCTTTATAAAGGTCAAAACCAGAGAACCTTATTCTCATGTTGTTTGAACCTCTGAATATTTCTTGACACTGAATCATGGTAATGCGCTCATTCGATAATCTTTCCATGAGAGATATAATTGCCTTTGCGTATTTTGTATAATCCTTCTGCTCAATTACAGAAATTCCTAAGTTTTTACAGTTGTCACATGTTTTCTCACACTTTTCTGGAAAGAATTCTTCATTAAAATACTCTAGTATCTGTTTTCTTCGGCAATCGACCTTATTTATACAATATTCAATGACATTCTGAAGCTTTTGTAGATTTCGTTCTTTTTGAGTTTTTGAAACCTTTTCTCTTTGTATTATTATTTGCAATTTTCTGACATCTTGGAAACTAAAAAATAAAACACAATTTGAAGGTTCCCCGTCTCTTCCCGCTCTTCCTGTTTCTTGATAATAATTTTCTAGTGACCGAGGTATATCGAAATGGAAAACAAACCTCACATCAAGTTTATCAATTCCCATTCCAAACGCCACAGTGGCACAAATAACAAGAATTTCGTTTTTCTGCCATTGCCTTTGAATAATAGACCTATCAGAGCTCTTCATTCCAGCATGATAGAAACCTGAATTGATTCCCGATTCATTCAAAGTCTTACTTAGTTTTTCACAAGATGCCTTAGAGTTACAGTAAATTATGCCAGAAAGCCCGTTATATTCGCTTCTAATCATGTAGCTAATAAGACTACCAGTTTTGTTATTTTTATTCTTCACTTCATAGAAAAGGTTTTTCCTATTGAAACTATCCTTAAATATTACAGGGTTTTTTAAATTCAAATTCGTAATGATGTCACTAATGATCCCATCTGTAGCGGTGGCTGTCAGTGCCATGATAGGGGTGTCTTTAAATTCCCGCCTTAGAAAACTGAGCTGTTTATATTCAGGTCTAAAATCATGTCCCCAGCTGGCTATACAATGAGCCTCATCTATAACTATACGAGCCAACAATCCTTTTTTATAGAGCCCCTTTAACAAAGCTTTACACTCTGTGGAACCCACAATCATTTCCGGTGATATATAAAATAAATCTAAACTTCCTTCTTTCAAGAGCCTTAAAGTCATTTGTTTTTGTTTCGAAGTACTATTAGAACAAAGCATACAAGCTTTGATACGTTTATCCAATAATGCTTCCACTTGGTTTTGCATCAACGAAATTAACGGGGAAATAACTATGGTAGTGCCCTTTGTGGAACCCGACTTCACGAGACTGGGCAATTGATAGCATAAGGACTTTCCACCGCCTGTGGCCATTAATACAAACACGTCTTTTCCTTGTAATGCTGAATTAATTATTTCTAACTGCGAATTTCTAAAACTTTGCAGCGAAAATTTCTCAGTCAGTAGATCCTGTATTTCAGTTGACCAGGGAAATACCTCAATAACCGATGCATCTGGTGACGAGTCACAAACCACATCATTGTAAGATATCTGTGAACTCTCTTGTGGTAAATCCTGGTTCTCCTCCAATAGTTTTTCCAAATCTATATCATCACAGACTAAATCAGAACTGTAACCAGTTCCTTCGAATTGACACTGAAATGTAGCTTCGGCCATACTCATACCGTTTGTACTTAGTTGCTAGAAACGGCGAAGTAGGACATCTAAATATTATAAAATGAATCTGATTTCATTTTTTTTTTTTATTAAAAAATATTTAACCGCCAAGAACCTTGTGAATTGAAAACAAAAAAAATACAAAAGGGACCAATACGGATAAAAGAGTTTAAGGTATTTACACATCTATACCTGGAACATTAAATATCAATAAATATAGTTTTTTTTTGAATTTAATAACCCAGAATAGATGACTACCAAGTGTGAGAAAGTCTATGCAACTACATTAGGCGACAAACATCGTTTCTAACGTGTAGATAACTGTCCATCAAATAAGAGATGAGATCAACAACAGAATTGTCGTTTGGAAAATTAGTATACGTTTATGAAATAATATATACATAACTAGACTATAATAGATTAAAGACATAAAAAACCATTATAATATAAATATCAGAAAAATTGCGACGCTGACAAAAATCGAACTTCGCTTTTTTTTCTATAATGACCAAAAAATAAAAAAAAAAGAAACGAAATGAAATGCTAAAAAGGGCTCATCTTCCATATATGTTTCGAGCTTAACATCCAACTTACCAGTTCTGTATACTTGCTGAACTTCTTTTCAATTAAGAAAAGGAACTGTTCTGTAAACTATTTAGTAGCTTCAACAATTAGATCTATCAATCATTTATTACCAGATCCCACGACATTGAATAAAAAAATAAAGGGACTGGAAAAAGATATAGGGCTTTAGAGAGATATAAAAACTGAAAGATATGCCTTCTGAAGATGAGAAAGTAGGAGTGAATCCAGCAGAGCAGATGGAGAGTGATACTGCGCCTTTAGAGAGCCCACAAAAGGGGAAAAATGATAAGAAGAATAAGAAGAAGAAGGAAAAGAAGAAACAGAAGTTACAACAACAAAAGCAACTTGCAATTGAGCAAGAATCGGTTCAAAACAAGGGTGTAGATGGACTGGATGAAGAGTCTAAAAAAGATCGCGAAGATGAGGTCAAAGAAAATGGAAATAAGGAAGTTCTCGAAGCCGAAAGAAACGAATCTGTACAGAATGAAGAGCCTGCTACCAATGATGAACTAATAAAGAATGAGAACTCTGTCAAGAGTGAGGTATCTGAGGACGCTGTTGATATTAAAGAACCTGTTGATATTAAAGAACCTGTTGAAAATGAAGAGCCTGTTGAAAGTGAAGAACCTGCTAAAAGTGAAGATCCCACTACTATTGAAGAACCTGATAAAAATAGCTTAACTGCGAAGCTTGAAGAAAATGAGGGACCAGCTAAAATCGAAGCAGCTGCAAATACCAATGATTATTTAGAAAAGCAAGAACATATAGACAATGAGAAGCTTGAAAAGGAGGTGATGAACGATTCAGAGATATCTAACGGTGAATTTAATACTGAAGTAAGAGCACCAAAACCAGAACATATTGAGGACATACCCACGGAACAAGGTAAAAATAACGAAGTTGTAGGTGAAAACAAAAGTAAAATTGACAAGACGGAGGAGGAAAAGAAAGAATCTGCAGAGGTAGCACCTAAAACTTTAATCGGAGCAAACAGTGAAGCTTCACAGAATAATATTATTCAAGACGAAAACATAAATACTTCTGTGAGCGACGATAAGAAACCACATGAAATACCTGCGTCCCATATGGGGACGTCGAGCGCTGATCGAAATACCAATAAAGATCTGAACATGAATGAATCAGCGCTCAATAGGTCACAAGAAGACACAATACAGACAATTGATGGTGCTCAAGTTTCTGTTTCAAATGATGCCTTAACTAACCTGGCTTCTCCGAAACTCCCACCCAGGCATCCTCCTGAATTACCGACTAGGAATACTGTCGGGGCTCTTGTAAGTAATAACAGCTCTGAAGATCTCAATAGCACTCCTCCACCTGCGATTCCAAGTCGAGACTTGAAAACTAGAACTAAGAAGAATGCTGTCCCACCACCTTTAGAGGAGGAATTGAAATCGGAAACGTTTAGGGAAGCGTTTGAAAAGAGGAGGATAAATACTCCAAGCTACCAACATTCCTCACCTATAAGACAAAGTTCAATCCAATTAGATTCTACTGCTGATGTCAATTTGATCGCGAATCGTTACAGAAAGACTAGCAGTCATTTCCAAAGAGAGAAAACGGCAACCAAGGAGTTGTTGGAAGAAGGTCAAAACCAACTGAGGACTAATTATACTAGTTTCTTGGAGAACCTGAAAGAAGAGAAAACAGCTCAGGAGAAAGAGGAGGTAAACAAGGATGGTTTAAACACTGATGAACTGAAGGAATTGTTGAGAACAGATTGGGCTTTCTGGACCCAGGTTGTTAATGATTTTCCCACCGTTGTAAGCCAAGAGCCTGAGAAGTTAGAGAAGCACGTTATTGCTGGTATTCCGGAACAGATTAGAGGCATAATATGGCAATTGATGACCAATTCCAAATCGAAAGAAATGGAAGAAATATATGAGACTCTGCTGCCGGAGGAATCAGCTCATGAGGCAGCTATTAGGAGAGATCTAAAGAGGACGAATTTCATCCCTGAGGAGAAAATCGAATCGTTATACAATATCATCAAAGTATACACCATTTTCGACCCGGAGGTCGGGTACACGCAAGGCATGGCCTTTGTGATCGCGCCTCTGCTGCTGAACTGTGATAGTGAGGCCGAGGCGTTCGGCCTCCTGATAGGTCTAATGAAGAACTATGGGTTACGGGAGTTCTACCTCCCGGAGATGCCCGGGTTAATGGTCATGTTGTATCAATTTGACAGGGTTATTGAAGAGAATTCGCCTTTGTTGTGCAACCACTTGAACCGCGAAGGTGTGCGTGCCTCCATGTACGCCACACAATGGTTCCTGACCATGTTTGCGTACAAGTTCCCACTGTCGTTTGTGCTCCGTATCCTGGATGTTGTGTTTGTGGAAGGCATGGAGTCGTTGTTGAAGTTTGCGGTGAACCTGATGCTGCGGAACGAGGACAAGATTGTGGCGCTAAAGTTCGACAAGTTACTGACGTTTTTGAAAGAAGGGTTGTTCGAGGTATACTCCTCCGCCGACACGGGCAAGTACGACGTGGACCAGTTTGTGCAGGACGCGGTCCGGGACGTGGTCATCACGCCGCTGTCGTTGGGAAGGTACCACGCGGAGTACCAGGAGCTCCACCAGCTGGAGCACCAGCGGGAGACGCAGTACGAGTCCATGCGCATCAAGAACCGCCAGCTGGACCGCGAGTACCGCAAGCTCGAGAACGACCACAGCGAGCTGAGCCAGGAGCACGAGGCCATCGCGAACGAGCTGATCGGGAACAGGCTGAAGTACCAGATGCTGCTGGACGAGCAGCACGACCTCGCCTCAACTATCTCCCAGCTGCGGGACGAGCTAGACAAGACGGTAAGCGCAAGTGCGAATCCGCCTCCCCCTGACTCATCGACGAACGACCTGGCGGTCGACCTCAGGAGAGCCACAGAGCGGAACACCGAGGTGATGCGCGAGAACCTGAAGCTGGAGGACCGCGTGGACGAACTGAAACTACTGGTCAAGGAGCTGAAGATGGCTAACCGCATGGCCCAACCGTCTCTGGGTGCGAATATCAAGAACTCCGCAGGGACGGGATGGTCCGGGTTCAAAAAAGTGTTTAGAAGGTAAATAGTAAACAAAAGCAAGTTTAAACCGTATAACTCTATATGACTCAGAGAAAGCGAAGGAGAAGTCATTCTTGTGTTAATAACACCAGCCACACCCACAAGGGGCCCTCATTTAATCAATATAACAAGACCCGGCATTACCCGGGAGGTTCCAGAACGTGGTAGAAAAGAGAGTCACAGAGAGAAAATCGGGTGTGTGCGCCACAGTTCCCACCGCAGTCTGGTGGGGGGCACCACCACCATGTGGGTGCGGGTCTGGGGGGGGGCAGATCATCTTTTATTTTTTTCACAAAGCAGAGAAGAATTTCCCGCAGAGAGATTATGGCTATGACACATCGCCATAATAGAAAAACCCGGTGCGGTGCGGTGCGGTTATGCGGTACTCTGTGAGGTATCCACGAGGGTTGCAGAAAGAAACTGTTGTGGTGTGTGTGTGCGCGCAGAAACACGGGGGGGTCGTGCCACAATAATTTTAGATTTCTTGGATAGCAAAGCGATGACACATTTGCCCATGGGCGGTATATATAAAGATCAAATTCATATTACTGTATCTCTTGCAATTGTCTCTTCTCTCTACAATAAAATCAAACAAAAAACAAAAAGCAACAAACAAAGCAGTAAAAAGCTTATACACTTACACTACAATACAACAATGTCTGAGATAATTTTCCCTATCAGCATAGACGAGACCGATGAGGTCTACAACTACACATACACCCCAACGATACAGGACCCGCTGTACGAGGTGGAGGAAGAGCTCGATCCGGAGGACAGCATATCCTCGTCGCCCGCCGACAGCATATTCAGCAATACAGACTCGCGTTCGTACGACGAGATACCCGACGACGAGACGTACTTCTACTCCAAGCTGCAGAACAGGCTCTATAGCGCGGTGCCCAGGGAGCCCAGCGCGGCTAGTGTATCGTTCGAGAGCTACAATTTCGCTAACATCGCTCAGGATAACTACAAGCTGTGGTTGTCCACAGTCTAGGAAAAGAAAAAAAAATAACAACCAGAAACTGCATCTATATATTTTTCTTTTTTTTTTTTTTCAACTTTTTTTTGACCTTTTTTTTTCAAAAACAAAACTGATAGAACTAGTGTTTATTTTATTTTATTTTATTTTATTTTTATCTTATAAACTTAAATAATATCTCTAAAAAATAATAATAATAAAATAAAATCATATGTTATAGCTTTGACTCCGCCGCATTGTCTATTTCTTCTGGAACTTTGAAAAAATATTAAAAAAAAATCAAGGAGGTCATGTGATACTCTCGTGTTGGCGTATATGGAACGTGCCACATCGTCATTATACGCGTCGTATCATCATCTACGTAACGATCGTGTGTGAGGTACGTACACAGCGATCACAAAATAGGGGTGGTGTAGTACTTTTTGCAAAAATATTTTGATATTTTTTTCAAAATTTACAGAATTATCATATGTTATATAGGGGATGGTGGTGAGGGGGGACACGCAGAAGGAGACGCAGACAGTTGTTTTATTAAAAACCCGAAAGTTTTGCGTAAATCCTAAATAACTTTATATTACTTCATATAAAGGTTAAGTAATAACCAAAATGAGCGCAATGCAAACTTAGTTCTCCTTCCTGTATAAAAAAGAGTATTATAGGCTTCTTTCTACTTTAATATTTTTTTTTGGGTCAAAATAAAATAAGCACAAAAAGAAAAATGAACCAGTTGAGAGGGGAATTGGTGGATACCACCGTGGAGGAGAAGAGGTTGGAGCAGAACAGGAAGCATGAAAAGTACTGGTACAGATGGGGCCCGTACCTGAGCGAGCGTGCGTGGGCCACTGTGCGTGAGGACTACTCCGAGAACGGCGACGCCTGGTCCCATTTCCCGTTCGAGCATGCCAACGCCCGGGTGTTCAGGTGGGGCGAGGACGGTCTGTTCGGTGTCAGCGACAACAAGCAGATGGTCTGCATGAACGTCGCGTTGTGGAACGGCAAGGACGAGCGGTTGAAGGAGAGACTGTTCGGTTTGACCGGCCATCAGGGTAACCACGGCGAGGACTGTAAAGAGCTGTACTACTACCTGGACAACACGCCAACACACTCGTACATGAAGGCGCTGTACAAGTATCCGTTCAAGAAGGCGTTTCCATATGAAGAGCTGGTGAGGAAGAATGCCGAGCGCGGGTACCAGGACCGTGAGTTCGAGGTCCATGAGATCGACGGCTTGTTCCACGACAAGGAAACCGGCGACACGCCATACTTCGATGTCTACTTCGAGATGGCCAAAGGCGACGACAACCCAGATGACCTGAACTACAGGGTCACCGTGCACAACAGAAGTAACCGGGACTCCGGTGAGATCTACGTCATGCCACAGGTCTTCTACAGAAACACCTGGGCCTGGGATGCCGAGCTGAAGAAAAACATGCCACGTTTGGAGAAGGACAGCAAGGCCCAGAACTTGGTTCACTTGCACCACAAGAAATTCGGCAAACAGAAGATCGTGTTCCAGCCCTCCCCAGATGTCCAGGAAGGTAAGGACGTCGAGCCAACACTTTTGTTCACTGACAACGAACCAAACTTGGTAAAGTTGTTCAATGACAAATACAACCCTTCTCCTTACTCTAAAGATGCCTTTGAAGAGTACTTGGTCCACGGTAACAAGAAGTTGTGCAACCCAGAAAACAAGGGTTCAAAACTTGGTGCCGCCTACCACTTCAAGAACGTTCCAGCGGGTAAATCTGTTACCGTTAGATATAAATTCACTAACGACTATGACAACACTATCTTCACTTCTAAGGATTTAGCTGTTATTGACGAAGACATCTTTGATAGCATCATAGACAACAGAAAGGAAGAAGCTGACAATTTCTATTGGAGAGTCAACCCAGCGCCAATTGACTCTGAATTGAGAAACGTTCAAAGACAAGCTTTTGCCGGTTTGCTATGGACTAAACAGTTTTACAATTTTACCTTCGATGCTTGGTATAAGGGTGATCCGAATATTAAGCCTCGTCCACCCCAAAATAGAGCTAACGGCAGAAATAGTAACTGGCAGCACATGTACATTGAAGATATATTGTCCATGCCAGATAAATGGGAATATCCATTCTTTGCGTCCTGGGATACCGCTTTCCATTGTATCCCATTGGCCATGATTGATCCAGAATTCGCCAAGAAGCAATTGGATCTGTTGACCAGAGAATGGTATATGCATCCAAACGGTCAGATTCCAGCTTATGAATGGAATTTTAATGACGTCAATCCACCAGTCCACGCGTGGGCCGTTTACCGTGTCTTCACTATCGAGAAGAGTTTGTACAACCGTGAGGATCGTAACTTTTTGGAACGTGTCTTCCAAAAATTGTTGCTAAATTTTACTTGGTGGGTCAACCGTAAGGATGCAAGCGGTAAGAACCTGTTTGAAGGTGGTTTCTTGGGCTTAGACAACATCGGTATTTTCAACAGATCGGAGCCATTGCCAACTGGTGGTACTTTGGAACAAGCTGACTCTACTGGTTGGATGGCTTTCTTTTCCTTACAAATGTTGAATATCGCCTTGGAATTGGCCAAAACCAATTCGGCTTATGAAGATATTGCCTCCAAGTTTTTTGAACATTTCATCTTGATTAGTGACTCTATGTCCTTTGAATATCTAAAGGATCTTGACAACGGTGAGAGCATCAAACAGAACTTGTGGAACGAACAAGACAAGTTCTACTATGACGCTATCTCCTGGGGCGGCGATCACAGAGAACAACTACCAATCAGATCATTGGTCGGTTTAATCCCTCTATATGCTTCGATGACCTTGGAACCATCTATTATCTTGCAGTTCAAAGGATTTAAGAAGCGTGTGGATTGGTTTGTCCAGAACAAGAAGGAGATTTTCGGTAGAAACGTTGCCAGCATGTCCGAGGAAGGTGTCGGCAAGAGATTGTTGCTTTCCTTGGTTACGAAAGACAGATTGGAAGCTATTCTACAACGTATGTTGGACGAAACTGAATTTTTATCAGATTACGGTATCAGATCTTTGTCCAAATACCACGAAAAACATCCATTTGAGATGAACGTTCATGGTGTTCAATACAGAGTCCAATATTTGCCAGGTGAGTCCGACTCAGGTATGTTCGGTGGTAACTCAAACTGGAGAGGTCCAATCTGGTTTGCAACCACCTACTTGATTATTGAGTCTCTACAAAGATTCCACTTGTACTATGGTTCAGACTTCAAGGTTGAATGTCCAGTCGGTTCCGGTAAGTATAAAAACTTAACTCAAGTCGGTGAGGAGTTATCATCTCGTATGATTAAGCTATTCTTACCAGATCCAAAGACTGGGTTGCGTCCTGTCCACGGTGATATCGAAGCCGAATTCCTTTCCAAGGACCCTCACTTCAAGGACTTAATCCCATTCTTTGAATATTTCGATGGTGACTCTGGTAGGGGTCTAGGTGCTTCCCACCAAACTGGTTGGACTTCTTTGGTTGCGAAGTGGATTAGCGACGTCGGTATCTACTGTACCAAAACCCTGGATAAGGAGAGCTTGAAGGAAAATATCCCTGCAACTGGTTTTGCTGATGGTACCCCAAAGCTGTCCAATGCCGAAAGACCAAAGAGTACCAAATCTTTGGTCAATGTCGAATCCACTAAGCTTGAATTGGATACAGAATGCAACACTGATGGTAAGAGATTTGACAATAAGTACACTGCTTACGTTGGTGCCAACCAAGAACATATTTTGGAAACCAAGCTAATGGAAAGATTAAAGGAGAAAATGCAACAATTATCTTTTGCGGAAGACAAGGTTAATGATGAACTGGCAACTACTGCTCACTCTGATTTAGCTTGCCACTTATAAGGGTATATGGCAATTATCCATGTGGCCTAGGTCTGTTTTACAGAAGTAAAATAGTAGTTAACTTTTTTTTATTTGTATATAATGAATGAATAGTAGTTTTTGATAATAGACTCTTCTACAAGCTCTTCTTCAATAGTTTACCCCATGATATCTTATAAGCTAGAAGGAAGTATAGCCATACACCAGGCACCCGTACCGTACTCAACGTTTTGAAGTTAATACGTTTCGATGGGTGTCTCTGCCAACTATAACTATTTTATTTTATGCTTAAAATGAAATCCGAGCGATGGCTGCGGGTGCTTCTGAGCTAATTTCTGAAGGAAACTGAACAGAAGTGAAAAAAAAAATTGATTGTCCATAAAGTTGGATTTGTCAGCTTAGGATCATCAAAAGCAAGAAAAGGCTATACTCTCGAAACAATATTTATTACATTGTAGGTTTTTGTAAATCATATCCAGAAGGTTATGGTGAATGCAAAGACTCTGATAAATTTTGAGTGACAGTAAGAAAAATAAATAACGAGTTATCAAAATGAGTTTCCAGAATATTATCAGAAGAGGCCTCCTAGGCTTGACAAGGCACAATCGTTCAAACATATACAAGAACTGCAAATTGACATGGCAAAGTAGACTATTTTCAACATCTAGACTATTAAATCATGGCCATATCAAAACACCAAAGCCAGGTGAGGAGCTGAAGGTCACATTCATCTTGAAGGACGGTGAGCAAAAGACATACGAGGTAGCGGAAGGCGATACCTTGTTGGATATTGCGCAAGCACATAATTTGGATATGGAAGGTGCATGTGGTGGTTCTTGTGCTTGTTCAACTTGTCATGTTATCGTCGACCCTGACTATTATGATGCTATCCCCGAACCTGAAGACGATGAAAATGATATGCTGGATCTTGCTTATGGTCTAACGGAAACCAGTAGGTTAGGATGTCAAGTTAAGATGTCAAAGGATGTCGATGGGATTAGAGTGGCACTTCCAGCGATGACAAGAAATGTCAGTAACAACGATTTCAACAAGTAATCATAAAAGAGAAAACAAAAACAAAAACAACATATATTGGCTTGAACATATAAGCATAACACTTAGCAGATTAATAACAACATTGCATTAATTGATTTTACTTTGTTTCTGTAATCGAGCCTCCAATATTCTTGTATGGACAGCATTTTTTTATTTTCTTTCAATTTCCACAGTAAGTTAAGAAAGCGAAACAATAAGCATAAAATGCTCTATATTAATCAGGTTAAGACATTTTTGAAAATGCATTCAGTATCTTATATGGGTTCAATAAAAAAAAGAGTAAATGCATATAATACAGCAACAACGATCCTTTTTTCGTGCGCATTCCACAATAAAAATTTTGTTTCCACAATCGAACGCTGTCGATAACCACAACTCTTGTACATAGAACCAGCCATTACTGTTATTTATTGATTTTTTCTAACATCTTATTTATATTCTCATTATCATACCTACGACACATCCAATCTAATTCTATTTGACACTTAGGGAAAAATATAAATAAATAATAACACATGATGGTAGAATGAAATTGATATTAATCCAGTAAGTGCACTTAAAAATATGTATATCTTCATCCATTAAATGGAACGGTTTCTTATTTTAGAATAGACTTTATATCACGTGAGGTTCCCACAACCGCCCAAAATCACCAAAAAAAGGTACACGAAAAATATCAAAATAAACGAGAAACGGCTTGTGAAGTATAAACAAAGTTAAGTTATCATGTGTATAAAATCATCAAGCCCTTTGTTTTGCAATTAGTTGATTTTAAGCTAAATTGATAGATCAACAGATATAGGATGCGCGACATTCCTAACTTAGCAAATATTACAAATACTGTGTACGGCCAGAAACGGAAAACCGAAGATATCAAACACAGTGCAATTGATCGAGGTTATAAAAGGCGACAGCAGAATCAGCTTATCAGAGATAATGAGAAGTATATCAGGTCTGATAAAAATCTTCAGATCAAAATTGACAAGTATCAGAAAAGAGATATACCGAATATAAAGTATGAGATCCGCAAGCGGCTTAACTTGGTACATCAGCTGGACAAGAGTATAGATGACTTAAGTAATAGCATCAGAAATATAGAAAAGGTTAAGGACCACCTAACAATTGAGTCCTCAGAGGAGCTAGTGAAAATAGAAATAGAGGGAAAAGCTGAATTGTCGAAGGCTGAAGCAGAGCTGAATGAGACTATAAGGGATACCGAAACCAGGTGGTCCGCCAAATTAAAGGAACTTGAAAATGTTCAACCTGAGGAAGAATTGGTTAAAGATATTGGTAGACTGAAAAAAGACTTAGCTACGAAGGAACAAGATCTTGAGATACAATATTTAGACCATCAAAAACAAGTGGATGCATATAAGAAAGAGCTAACTAATAAAATGAGCACATTACAACTAGAAAAATCCAAAACTTTGGAGAATATTATAAAAGAGCAAGAAAAACTAATTGAAACGGATGTCAAGGTTAATAAAAGAAAGGGAGAATTAAACGAAATTCTTAACGATATCAATTTTCAATGCGATATGTCTTATAACCAACTTAAAGAAAAAGAAAGTAAAGTTTCTGATGTTGATTTGTCATTAGTTTCTCTGCAGAAAGAATACTCTGAAATCTGTTCGAGTTACATTTCTATTGAAAAATCTATAAACCACATGAAATCGGATGCTCTAAATCATGAGCAAACTTATAACGACGTTTATGAATGTCTCGAGAAGGAGTTGAACAGAAGAAGGAAGCTGATGAACTCAATAACAGAATTAAAGGGGAATTGCAGGATATTCGCCAATATCGTAGAAGACAGGATTAGCGAAAAACTGGTTGTAAATTACTCCCAAGAAACAATAAAGGATATGAGGCAAAACAATACTTACAACTTTACTAAGTTGATAAGAAGTTATTCCCACCAAAATAGAAACCCATTTAAAGAAGACTTGAAAGTGTACCTAGATTTCTGTCTAAAGAGGAAAGAAAATTTCAGTCTAATATCTGTTGCATCGAAACCAGTTTCTGAATTATACATGAATCTGATATCTTTTTTTAGAGAAAATTATTTCCATGATTATATTATTACTCTACAATACGTGCTCCTATCTGATGTAGATGATTCAAAGGACTTACTCTCGGATAACAAATTTGCTAACCAAGAAATTGAACTCAAACTTAAAATTGAAGAACATGCAATAAGTGTGGGCTCAAAGCTTGAAACCTTAGAAGACGTCTGTGAGCGTCGCGACTTTGGGGTATCCGAGGAACTACTTGAAAAGACAACCGGTATTGGATTCTCGAGATTCCAATTTTTTTGTATTAAGGAACCAGAGGCTACACCAATAGATTTTTATTTTATCGAAATTTATCATCCTAATGTGTTCCCTACTCTTAAGAAATCTGTGGAAAAAGATGTTGTTCTCAAGTCTCCATTGGAGATTGTTTTAAAAAAGCTGTTCTGTGATACCAAATCAGCGTTTATTTTTCAGATGGATCGTAGCTCAGATCTTGATGAATTACTCCCTTTATCTGCTACTGTTTCCCAAATTAAGAATCCTAGGAAAAAAAATTAAGTACTACTTATAATAGCCGAAACAGTTAATCTCTTAACCACACAGTGTCACGATAAATATAAATATATTATACAATATTTTATATTAATGCATAATACAATATATAATATATTCTTGAAAAGATCAGTCCTTGGGTAAAAAAAAAATAATAGAAGTGATAATACAAAAATCGAACCAATCTTTAATATGAAGTGAAATGTCATATTAGGTTTGTTAATCTTCCTAACATATGAATAAAAATGCAGAGGGGGTTGCTAATGCTCCGACAAAATATCCTTGATGAGCCAATTAAGTTCTTTAGGAGTGCCTACGTTTCTTTCATCTACTGGCGTAAAGGAGGGTTTTTCTTCCAGAAAATCCGGTAAATCATCAATGGAACTTTCATTTATGACTAACTCATCGTCATTTATTGGACCCAAAGTCAGTGCATCATAGTAAGACCCTGACGCATCAACCATATTCGGAAATAGTGAAAGAGAGGTTAACAAATCTTCATTAGTTAAAGATATTGTCCTTTTCCTTTCTACTTCATGATCCCCTTCTAAATGAGATACATTACCTAGTTTGCTATCTTCTGCGGAAACTGCCTGATACATACCGAAGTCATCCAAATCATAATAATCTGAGTATTTTTTTCTTCTGTATCTTACTGTATCGATTGCTATTTCTAATATACTTTTAAGATAATTGTCTAGTGCAGTTGATATCAGATCTATGCAACCAGCATCAATATTACCTACAAGGCCGTGTTCTCTAGCAATACCAACAATCCTTAAGTAGAAAGAGTCTGTATCTGGTAACGCATGGCTCTCGCTTGCTAATGGCACAGAAAATCCATTCATAATATCCTGTGACCACTCTAATGGGGTTTTTAAGTTATTATTTTTAACACGCTTTAATGTTTCTGCATTGGTAACAATCGGTATTTTCGGGATATTATTTAATCTAGCTTGAAGGACAGAACAAAAAACAAAGCCTCTCTTACCTGCATCTTTTGTAATGGCCTTTATACGATTCCTATCATTGCCAGGTAGTGACATAACAATTTTTTTATACAGTTCAATTTGCGAATTGTGTTTATTACCTTTTCTGACCTGTTTACCATTTGCTGCGGTACCATTACTAAAACCCCAGTCTCCATTTTTTATCTTTGTCAATGGGTTATCTCGTAGTGAATTTGCTAGTATACCTAGTAATAATTGGTTGTGTAATCGAACCAATTTGGGTTTTAAGTTCAAGGATCCAGAAAAAATTAAGTCCAGTTCGTTTACAAGTTCTTTCCTAGACAGTTTCCCTAATATGAATAAACTAAGTAGTTGTGCATATTTCGCCCAATGTTCTCTACCTAGAACCCCAGTGATTTCCTCAATCATGGAACTAATATCAACGCGCTGATCTTCTATTATAGATTCCTTAATTTTCAGATTATTAACCATATAATTACTGTTTGTTCCATAATTCTGATTTCCAGATATATCATTAAGTTGGTTGCTATCAATCATCGAGATTGGGGTACTAACAGCATTTTTCATATAGAGTACGGAATTATTAGTTAAGGTACGTCCTGATCCACTAAAACCTGGCGTCATTGCTCTAATTTGTTGTTGAACCGCAGACATTTTAATCTTTAGTATGAATATACTGGCAGAATATGAAAGAGAAGTTGAAGTTATTAACAATGCCCCTAAGATAACTCTTTTCAGAAACTGTAAATGCTAGTGCACTTTTAACCTTAGTAAAGTATATCAATTGAGTCAGATAATAAACGAGTTAGTATCTGTAGCTCACCGAGTTATAATTTCAGAATTCTTATAATGCTGAGAGTGGAAACCGCGGTGACGAACAAATCGTCGTTGAAATGCTTTATTCGTACTTCAGCTACCAAAACGAGTATAGAAGACGAGAAACGAAGGGGAAAAGAAGACCTGCTTTAACTGTATCCCAACAATACTCGGTATTGACGCTATTTAGCTTGTATTTGGTTGTATTTTTTCTCTTAACAATGAACAATATTGCTAATATTATCTCTTCTTTATTTTATTTTTTTCAAGTTTTTTGTCAAAACCGCCATTTCGGCAAGTACACTATTTCGTAAAAATGCATTTAAAAACATACAAGTTCATACCTAAAACATTTTATAATAATATCATAATAATCTTTGCATAAAGAACAAGTAAACTTATAGTATGGATACAAAATTTTTTTTTTTTTCATTATCATATGTAGTAGTTACAATCTCGCTAGAATTTAGTTACTCAAAAGGCAGCAAGAAGACCATTTTCAAGTATGGATATATTAATAAACGCAACCCAAACAAATATCTACTTATACATATTTTTGTATGGGTAGCCTGGATCATTGTCTGAGATATCTTCGGAGAAATAATTACCACTGTTGTAGATAGGGGAAAATTCCCTTGATCTATGAGAATAACTGTGGTCGCTAAAATAATTTTTATCTCTCAGTTGATCCTGAAGCTGTGCTTCTAGAGCAGCTATTCTAAGTTCATACCTTTCTCTCTCTATCTCCTTCGAAGTTTGCAAGTCCGTAAAATTCTTCTCTAAAGACAAAACCTTTTCATTCAAATCCTGAATTTCTCTATTTTTGGAAACATTCTGTTCTAGTATCTCTGATTCTAATTGGTAAATTGTCGACTTCATAGATAGTGCTTCATTGGCAATAGTTTTAAGCTCTTTGTACTTCTTATACAAGACGTAGTAGTTGTCATGAGCCCTTTTCGACTGCTTCAACTCCTTTATCAGTTCATTACGCATCTCCATATATTTTTCCTTGTATCTCATATCAACAACAACATTCTCTTTACTTTTCGATTCAATATCGTCACCAAGACTTTTCAGAAGTTCATTATTTTTGTCAACTGACAAGAGTATATCCATATACTTCATCAGGTATTCCTTATCATTGCTATTGTCGCAAAAATTGTTAATATTATCTCCCTTCAAGGGAAATCTATCTCCTCTGACCCTTGAGTTGGTTTGCTGCTTCATTGGCGACGGAAATTTACCTGGTAGGTCTGCAACCTTATTTGCAGAAGATTCGAAATCTTTACCAAAAAGCCTGGCAATCAGAGGATCCCTATTATTTACCTTAACATTAGAGGTGGTGTTGTCTTGAAAGGTAAACCCCGTATTTCCGACACCACTACCGTTAGCAGGAGAAGGTACCTGATTCCTCTTTCTTTTCGCGAATGTGTCGGTAGGGTCTCTATATAAAGCGTTATCCTTCTCCTTATCATAAAGAGTTCTGCCAAGATGGGTTTGACCTTTCGGTACTACCGAAACTGGCCTCAGTAATTTCCTCGTAGGTCCTTTGAATTTGTCACTGAAAATCTCTTTCATCTTCTCCTGGTTGTCAAATAAATCATTACTATTAAAGTCGTCATAATTGTGG
The DNA here is from genome assembly GCA_001039675.1 of Nakaseomyces delphensis CBS 2170. Lineage (NCBI taxonomy): Eukaryota > Fungi > Ascomycota > Saccharomycetes > Saccharomycetales > Saccharomycetaceae > Nakaseomyces > Nakaseomyces delphensis. Next base: position 82,150 of record CAPT01000079.1, read on the forward strand.
TTCACATTGTTACCTCTACCTTCTGGAGACACAGTTAGGTCCTGATCGCTTTCATGATCACTAGCTATAGACGGCAGAAGATCGTATTTCTCATAAAATGATCTGTCATTGGGTATAGAGGCAGACCATGAGTTCGACCTCGACCTCGACCTCGAATTCAACCACGTATACGACTTTCCCTTCCCATAATTAGTGTCGTCCTGCGCATACCTCTGTTCCTTCACATACTTGGCACTCGGCGACCTACCAAACAAAGCATCCACTGTCCATCGATAAACACTTTTCAAACCTCCAGACTCATCCTCCATCATATTCGAATATTTTTTTTCTTCCCTACCAGATGAAGATCAAAAAAGCCTCCAAAATAGATCAATAAATAGGCGCGTTGCTATAACAAGGGACCATGGAATACGTTACACAGGCCAAGCTATCCAGAAGTGTCGAAATTCAACAAAAACCTGTGTTTTGTTTATGGCTCATCGCGAAAAACATTAAAGATGAAAACACAAAAAATAACTTGTAGTTTTGGCCTGGAAAAAGGAGAAAATGAACAGAAAAGCCAATTGATGATCTTGGTTCTTGGCTTCACTCGATTGATTACAGGAATATATAAAGGGTCATAGTTGGAACTCAGCTATCCCTATTATATGGCAAGATAAAAAAAAGAAAAATAATATTTAGATTTTGAAGAGTATTTGGATCAATAAGGGGACGACTATAACAAAAAAAAAATCAAAACAGGATATCAAAAATGTATAATGGTACCGACATAGGCTTATATACAGAACCGCTTTTTGGTTTATCATGGTTTCCTGACAGGTTAGACAACCTTATATTGGCACATCTGCATGAAATAATCTATTCTTTTGTCTTCTATCAGCTCTGCCATTGGTTTGTTGCACCATGGCTGAACGGATTGGCGTTTGGTAAACATTACAAAGAAATAACAGATAAGAAACTGAAATTTGATTTTGATGTTCACACTGTATCCATGATCCAGGCTTTCATTTCTATTGGCATTCTCATTCCTACCCTTTGGCTGCCCACTGATTTGAATATTGTTACCTATGTAAATCCCTGGTGTTCTATGGTAGCTGCTTTAACATGTGGTTATTTTGTGTGGGATATAGGCCTATGTATAAGGTACTACTCAATCTATGGGTTTGAATTTCTGTTGCATGCTGTTGGTGCTTTTGCGGTTATGTACTGCATCTTAAATCCATTTTGTCAGCCATGGGTCGGCAAGTATCTACTGTTTGAGGCCAGTACCCCATTTGTGAATATGAACTGGTACACAATTCAACTAAATCACAAGCATAAGTCCGCCTCTGGGCCAGTTATCCCAATTTGGCTAAATGTTATTAACGGTTTACTCCTACTGACTGTTTTCTTTAGTGTGAGGATCGTTTGGGCTTGGGGCTGTAATCTTCTTTTATTGAGGCAGGTATGGAGGGCCAGATCTGAATTTCCATTCGTTGTTGGTAGTACTGTCATTGTTTTGAACTTAGTCATGAGTTCTTTGAATTTAATTTGGTTTTCTAAGATGCTGAAAATAGCCAGGAAGATGCTTCCTCAAAACAAGAAACAGGATTAAAAACGTATTTTAACACTACGTAAGCATTCCTTTATCATTTTTCAATGTATTTTTCTGGCATGATCATAGCCGAATGTACTTTACCATGTTTGTTGAAAAGTAGTACAATCTTAGTAGTAGTATATGAACTCTATAGTTTATCTTTTTCTGCTTTTAATTTGTCACTTACGCAATTTGATGTTAACAAAAAGTATTGGTACATAATTATTCCTCTCCTAAATATGGAATGTACTATTTATAAATTTATATATTCGATAAAAACCGGATCTATAACTAACGGTTAAGTTTGCGTTTCCAAAGGTTTCTCATCAGGTGTCGATTCAATAAAGGGAGTTGGTTCTTCAATGATTGCCTCTTCTGTCATAAATTGATGTTCCTGTCTGAAATCTTCATTACGTTCTTCTCTAACAGCATTCAATAAAAGGAAGTTGACCCATATTTCAACGAATGCGTATATGAAGACTGCATTGTTGTGGACAAATAAATTATCGACCCAAAGGAAAGAAATGGCACCAATAATAAAATAGACAGTCAACCTAACTGGCACGATAGAACGGAAGTATACTTTGTTGCCCTCAAGGAAAGGTACAATATCGTGCAAAGCTAATAGGAAAAAAACAAAACTTACCAACCCAAGTTGCCCGCTATACGGAGAAAGGGTTAAGGCCGGCAAATCCATAGCCTGTGTCAGGACTATGAAATATGTGTTTTGTAATATCGTGCTCACATCCTTAATACAAAAGAATGCAATAGTGAGAAGGAATACAGTTCTAAAGAGAATCAAATTTTGAGATGACAAAATACCCATTGCTTGCTGTATTGTTGTTGTTGTAGACGCTTTTCTATTAATTGTAGTATTATCGCATTTAAGAATATCCAAACCCAATTGGGCAGACAATAAATAACTTTGAACAATTTTATTTCTAGTTTAACTTTTGGTTGATATTTCTTTTTTTTTGGCGACTTTAGCTGTTTTCGCGTTGCGATGCGGCAGTCTACCAGCTATTTGAACTTAGTAACCAAAATATTAAAAATAATATATCTAACAAAACAACGAATTCATTAGAATACGATTAAAACATATTTTCATTTAAGATACTTTGAACATAGTCATTTTTGTAACTGTTGTCTATCAATTATATTGTATTTAATATTTACGAAAATGAAAGTAGCACCAAAAAAATAATGCATTCTAGTCTGGAATTCTTAAGGGGGGTATCTGTACTAAAAAGAATAAGAAGGAAAAAATACTGGTTGATATTGGTGTGATAAAGATCAATTTTTTATACCGTCAAGTTTATTTCCTGATATTCTAAGAATTTCATTCAGTTCGTTAAGGTCTCTTAAGTAGACTATCTGATCCAGTTCAGATGTCTTACCTGGAGCAATTTTTTCCAGGTAATGTGTAGAGCACAAGGTCGTTAAATTTGAATTTTTCATTAAAGTGTCTGTAAGTTCATCTACTGTTTCTAATTTTACAGAATCTTCTGATATCTTCCTTCTCTTGGTGTATCTTTGGCCCTCAAGCCGGGTATCATGAACCACAAGTACAAATGAACACATTGTACTGCAGATTGAACAAAAGAATCCTTCATCGTATTTAGGTAACATAGACAAGTTTGGATGTTTCTGATTTAGGTGCCGCAGGTGATCGTTTCTCAGATGCAGCACTAGGTTAGTGTATTTTCGTATATTCTCAACGTTTATGCATTCCCTGTTAACAAATGAAAGCAGTTTCCCATGGCAATACCTCAGGAACGCCTCACTCACATTTGTAGTGAGTGTTCCATTGGTGTAGGTTATCAATATATTTGTGATTAGTTCATACATATCAAAGACGCACATTTTCTTAGTCCGTTGATAATCAGATATAGCTTGAATACCATACGATAACCAGCTTTCATTCGTGAAGTTTACAGCCTCATTTAAATTGTAACCTGCGTTGAATCCTGCATGATAGCATTTAGGGAAGGTAATCACATACTCGTTTGGGTGCTGCACTATCTTGTACCACTTGACATTATATTTTTTAAATAATGGATCATACGGTGATACTAAACTGACCAATTGATGAAGCAAATCAGGCTGTTTCTCAAATAGGTCTGGTGTTAGTTCATGCAATAGCCTATGGAAATTCTCACATGATTCATCTGGGATGCTATACCATACTTTTGGTGCCCCCTCATGCTGATAATTAGCACTAAAGGTGTATTGATCCTCGAGATGCCAGCAAAAGGTTGAAAATTTAGAGCCAACGTAGATCCAGGGTTTTGTCATACCAGAGATATCTTTTTGCAGAAATGGAAGCAAAGAATTTTCGGCATGTGGAAGGTTTATTAGGTTCATCGGATGAGTTGCATATTGCTTGTCATTAGTTGGGAAGCCAGTGACCTCATTGGGATCTTTGCTATGGATATCCGCACCATAGGGCACAGTAACGGTTTTGTCTATATTTTCCACCAGGCTCCAAAACTCTTTCTCTAAAGCATCGATGTCAGGGTTAGAATCCTCTGCGTAACGATTTTCAAATTCCCTCAAAGTGAAGTAGTGATCACTATATTTAAACCCATAGAACCCGTTTCCCAAGATACAGTTATTGCAGATAAAATTCCCGTGGGATGATTTAGCAAGGTCTTCAGGTTTGAGACACTCATTATGAAATATCTGGTTACAGCTGTCGCAATATGTTACTTCCTCCAGCTCGTCCTGACTGGGTATCATTTGGCAAACGGGGCACCACTCCTCCACCGATTCTTCTACATCTGTGACACCTTCAAGATTCTCTTTCTCCTTTTGTTCAACACTTTCCAGGGTATCATCTTCGTTATCACTGTACTCCCTTTGTTGTTGTTGTTGTTGCTGTAGTGCGGGGTTCGGTATCACCTCCTTGTAAAGTAAACCTGTGAACATGTGGTCAGGACCGGAGTCTACACCCCGCATGATACGCTGAAGGTACATGTAATAGGGCTGGATATCCTTCACAAAGACCCGTTTCAGGTCCTCTATATCCACCCCGATTTTTTTACTATACTGTTTCCACAATTTGACGTTCTGCAATAGCTTCCGCGCGGGTGCGAGCTTGCCGTCCTGCTGCTTAACCAAGTATATGAACAGATCGTAGAGGTAGACATGCTTCGCACCACCGACAATAGCGGAAAGTGCAGCCTTGCCTTCACTCTCGCCCCTGAGCCTAGCGTAGTTATTCAGGTTTTGCACGAAGAAGAGCCGCGCCCTATTCAGCAAATGCAGCTCGTTCAGGCGCTGGAAACGGACTTTGAACCGGAACTTGTCTTTATCCAGCGACAGCCAGGGCTTGAACCCCGCAGGCGGCACCAGCTTGACCATCCCGTACCTGTTTCCCAGCCTTTGAACCTTGTGCTGACTCAGGAAATCAATAGGGTTAGCAAACTCCGCCTCAGTAGGGTACAATGTGGGAACCATAGCAAAAACACAACCTGAAAAATATACTGTTCAATAAATAATAAATATTGAAGTAATCAATATTGTAGTAACAAATAATAAATACTTTAGTATTAAAATATTCTAATATTAATTAATTAATAAATATTAATTAATAATGATATGCAATAAAATTAATTTCTAAAATTAATACATTCTTGCTTGGCCCACCCCCACCTGCCTGTTTAGGTAAAAAGGGGTCCCTGACATCGCACTCCCCCCACCATATTTGAGCAAGAAATTATTGCGCTTGCTTGACCAGACCATCCCCTCCCCCCCTCCCCCCCCCGCCCCACCACACTTAATTTACCCCGCTTTTAGTTTTACCCGGCCCATGTATCACGTGGTGTAAATACCACGTGATAATTGTGTCACGTGAAGTAACAATCAACGAACCAATCAGAAACTAGAAAGTCACGTGATATAAAATTTCAAAATGTTTACCCCGCCTGAAAAATTTCCGGTTTTTGTGGAATTGACCAATGAGAGCGCAGCAATGTATCTAGGAACGAGGCAGGGTAAAAATATACTACAGTCTCTGCGATGGTTTCTGTGTAAAAATAAATTTTTTCCCACTTTGAACAAACTTTCCCAGTTCTTTTGTTTTAACAAATGATATTCCTGTACATTTGGGCTCTCAGTTTTCTTTTGGAAACCCATTTATATGAACAACAACATAAAATAAATCGACTCAAGGGCTCCTTTTTTTTTTTATTTTACTTTCCCTCTATTATAAAGATCGATTAACACCTTTTATAAAAGAAGTTAATTTTTTTTTTTGGAATTCTTGTTCTTATCTGATCAGACAATTTTTTATTTTTTGGAAGAAAGAACAATACAAGAAAAAAAATAAAATTTCATCATGGTTTTGCCTAGATTATATGCGGCTCCTTCGAGTCGCGCTGCTTTGCAAGCTGCTAGGATGGCCTCCAAGTTCAATGTGAGATACGCCTCCACCGCCTCTGTCGCCGTTGGTAAAGTCAGTGCTGTTATCGGTGCTATTGTCGACGTGCAGTTCGAGGAAGGTAACCTGCCAGCTATTCTTAACGCTCTTGAGATCAAGAACCCAAACGGTGGTAAACTGGTCCTTGAAGTCGCCCAGCACTTGGGTGAGAACACTGTGAGAACCATTGCCATGGACGGTACCGAGGGTCTTGTCAGGGGTGAGCAGGTGAAGGACACCGGCTCTCCAATCTCTGTCCCAGTCGGCAGAGAGACTCTAGGTAGAATCATCAACGTCATTGGTGAGCCTATCGACGAGCGTGGTCCTATCAACTCCAAGTTGAGAAGACCTATCCACGCCGAGCCTCCTACTTTTGCCGAGCAAAGTACCGCCGCCGAGGTCTTGGAGACCGGTATCAAAGTCGTCGACTTGCTGGCTCCATACGCCAGAGGTGGTAAGATTGGTCTGTTCGGTGGTGCCGGTGTCGGTAAGACTGTGTTCATCCAAGAACTGATCAACAACATCGCCAAAGCCCACGGTGGTTTCTCCGTCTTCACCGGTGTCGGTGAAAGAACCAGAGAAGGTAACGATTTGTACAGGGAAATGAAGGAAACCGGTGTCATCAACTTGGAAGGTGAGTCCAAGGTCGCGCTGGTCTTCGGTCAAATGAACGAACCACCAGGAGCTAGAGCTAGAGTCGCCTTGACCGGTTTGACCATCGCAGAATACTTCAGAGATGAAGAGGGTCAAGATGTCTTGCTGTTCATCGACAACATTTTCAGATTCACCCAAGCAGGTTCCGAAGTGTCCGCTTTGCTAGGTCGTATTCCTTCCGCTGTCGGTTATCAACCAACTTTGGCCACCGATATGGGTCTGTTGCAAGAGAGAATTACTACCACAAAGAAGGGTTCCGTCACCTCTGTCCAAGCTGTCTATGTCCCAGCTGATGATTTGACCGATCCTGCCCCAGCCACCACTTTCGCACATTTGGACGCCACCACTGTGCTGTCCAGAAGTATCTCTGAGTTGGGTATCTACCCAGCTGTCGACCCATTGGATTCCAAGTCCAGACTTCTAGACGCCGCTGTCGTTGGTGAAGAACACTACAACGTCGCCTCAAAGGTCCAAGAAACTTTGCAAACTTACAAGTCTCTACAAGATATCATTGCTATTTTGGGTATGGATGAATTGTCTGAACAAGATAAATTGACCGTCGAAAGAGCAAGAAAGATTCAAAGATTCTTGTCTCAACCATTCGCCGTCGCTGAAGTTTTCACCGGTATCGAAGGTAAGCTTGTTAGATTAAAGGACACCATTGCATCATTCAAGGCTGTCCTAGACGGTAAATACGATGATCTTCCAGAGAATGCATTCTATATGGTTGGTGGTATTGAAGATGTGGTTGCCAAGGCTGAGAAGTTGGCTGCTGAAGCCTCCTAATCTACAGAATAATTTGAAGACAATATCAAAAGATAACTATTATTATCTTTTGTAATTTTTTTCTTGTTTTTGCTTAACATTAAAATAAAATACCATTGATTTTCAATTTTTTTTATTCTGTACATTCCTATAACCTCATTGTAAAGAAAAAAAGAAGAAAGATTAAAAAGAAACAAAAAAAAAAATAAAAAAAATCTGAGCATAAGACAGTTAACGTTATTATATGTGAAATCGAGGGACTCTATTCCGCTTAATATGCATTAGGCATTTTGAAAATTATTACTCTGTTAATATTTCCCTTAGTTTGAGGTGATAAAAATTAAAAAAAGGTTCTGCTGTTTGAAAAGGGATTTTGAAACTTTTTGATGCGATTCAAGACTTCTCTTATAATTTTTGTTTTAATTTGAAAGTTGAGATTTCCTTGTTTTCTTGTTAATTATATTCTACGATCAACTGGTTTTCAATCCCACTTGAACTATTTTTTTTTTTATTTGTTAATATTCCTAGTGAGAGACAAGCTGATTTTTTCTGTGTGCACTTTTATCAACCGAAATTTTTATTTCAGATACTCCAACAAACAGTTGTATACCTGATTTTTTTTATTGTACCTTGCCTTTTTCAAAAGTCTACAATATGGGAATCGTCTTCCTCGTTTCCTACATATGAGCTCTTTTTTTTTTTACTTATATTTTGTTCTTTTTTTGATGCCACAATCTTTCTCTCTTTCACAATTTACAAACAAAAACTTTATATTCAATATTTTTCCCAACTGTTAGAAACAACCTAAATGAAAGAACGAAAGTAAAAGCAGCTTCTCAAAGACTTTTTGTATACCTACATATACATCAATTATATAGTTCGCTTTTTTCCATATCCCAGTAAATAAGTCTAAAAAGAGAATTTCTAAAAAAGATTAAATCATAATTGACATATAAGGCATAAATAAAACGACAATGGTAATTTGATACAAATTAATCAAATGATATCATTGTAAATCAGCTGTCATTTTTATTTTAAATTCCAACTCGGTATTTTTATTGGCTTACTAATTCAAAAGTCTCTACAGAAGATGTAGAAAAAATAATTTTGATAAAAACTCGCCTGCCCCTACCTCCGAAGGGAACGCCGTACGGTGTGGGGGAGAGTGAGAAATCCATCGGCAGCAACCGATGAGCTTTTAATTTGGACGCCATCTCTCATGCATGGATGTCAACTAGAATGACATAGCGATACTTATATTACGACGAACTGGTTCTTTTATAGACCATATTATCTCTCCACATAAATTCACCCTTGGAGGAGAACTTATTTATTGAAGTTAAAACAAAGAGTTTTAAAGAAGAGCTCTTATTAAAGGGTTTATCTTACGATGATGATTCCTCAATACAAATTACGAGTGGCAAAACAGTTAGATGTAATGAATCTCAAACTTGGAAAGAGATTCCTTCACCAATTGAAGGCCAAAACCGCTGGAAACGCCGTTTTAGCATATGCGGAGGTACCCAACAAATCGTACATGCAAATAAGGGGCCCCGATGCAGTAGGGTTTCTGAACGGGCTGATTACTTCTAAACTGTTACCATTCTTTGTGAAAAAAAACCTAACAACCTTAGAAGTAGAGAAGAAAGCAGATATGTCAAATGTCGCGGAAGATCAAGCGCCTACCTTTGAAGAAAAGAAAGGCAACTGGGGTTTATACACGGCTGAGGGTACGAACGGTCCGTATATATCAAGATTCGGCCAATATACAGCGTTTCTTAATGGGAAAGGTAAATTAATGACCGATTCAGTAATATATCCGTCGCCCACTATAATCGATGGAGATACACCGAAGAAATTTACTAAATACCCACAATATTTATTAGAATTTGATAAGGAAATTACTAGTAGAATGTTGAACTCTTTCGAATTGCACAAATTACACAACAGGATAAAATTTGAAACTGTTGATGATGTTAAAACCTGGGATTTTGTCATGTCCTTCCCTGGTTTATCCAAGGAAGACCCGAATCCGTGGATCGCTAATATATATGAACCGCTAGGAATGATGAAGAACCCAGAGGCTGCCAATGATTTAGCCAACTCCTTCGTTTCCTCATTATTCCCAAAGACGCGTAGCAAGATTCTTGGATTCTATATTGAACGCAGAACTGACTCTCTTATCCAACAAGATGGGACTACCCCACAGTTCTTTAGAATTGTTACTGCAAATGATGTTGACAACATTTTTGATGATTTTAATTCAGACGCGTTCCCATTCACATTTGAGAAACAGGCTTTACAAAACAAATATTTTCGAGAATCACGCCTTTCGTTTGGTTTTATCAGCGGTACTGAGGATATCACCCCAGATAACATGATGCCACTAGAATTGAATTTTGACTACTTTCCAAATACTGTAAATAATGACAAGGGTTGCTATGTCGGCCAAGAACTAACCGCCAGAACATATTCTACAGGTATCCTACGGAAGAGATTAATACCTATCAAGTTCGAACAACCAACCACATCCGAGCAACGTGCTCTAATTAAACAAAACGACAAGGCACTAGAGATAGAGATCGAAGGATTGCCCACTGAAGCTAAAGAAGAAGAGCCAAAGATGGCACCATCACCATTTGGTAACTCCACGACCTCCTCTAGACCAAGGAGAAAGAAAGCCGCAGGAACATTGGTATCACTTGAAGAAGAATTCGGTGTTGCCATTATCAGAACAGAACATTTCAAAAACCTGTTTGACAGCGATACCCCTGCAGAGCTCTTTATCCATTTAGAAGGTAACAAGATCAAACTTATCCCACAAAGACCGATGTGGTACGACGATTGGAAGACGAACAACTGATTTCACAAGATGTACAGATGCAAAGGGGTAGGTACACTTACACATTTTGAGCACGCAACCCCTGTGCAATATAATGATTTTATTTATTCTCATGTAAAAATTCAGCTTTACAATTCTTAAGTAATAATACACGACTCAGATGCTCGCCTTATTAAAAGAAATAAAAGCGAAAAACTTCAAATAAATAAAAAACTCCGAAAAGTATTACCCGGTTATCAATTATTTGTGACTGCTAGAAATTCAAGAAGAAATACACCCATACACCAGGTAATGCACACCTGTACACCCACAGAGGCCGGTTTGGGTGTGCGGGGAAGAAGATGGGTAGGAGGCGTACTAAAGACAACAACATTTACCCTGCCAAGAAACCATTTCATTTTATTGTAGTATCATTATGAAAGCATGTCTTAAGTGGTGGCTTCAGGTATTTTTGTTACCCTGATGCTCACTTAACCTGGTCCACCCTCCCCCCCCCCCCTCCCTGCCTAGCCCGCCTAGCCCACTCCCTAAAGGTCCTCCTTTCCCCGGCCTGGGACGAACAGCCACCGCCGCCTACGCAGAGTCGGAAAAAGGTTGTCTAGGCAGGTGGCACCTAGGCGGGCCCAGTCTAACACGCTCTTACAACCTGCCTACTTACCCAGGCAAAGTACCTGCACTACTAAGAAACCCACGCAGTCCCAAAAAGGAAAAAACAAACTTTTTTTGCAGAACAAAAAAAAAATTTTGAATTTTCGACTGAAAAAAACAACAAGAAAAAAGCTCCAAAGAAAAAAACCCACAGAGCACGCAGAGCTGAACAACCTGCACAGAGAAACACAGTGGCTCCTTCATTTTCTTTCACTCAAAATTTTCATTCAATACTATCAGGAAAAAAAAAAATATTTCAATATTGAGCTGAATTTTATATTGAATTATATCATTATATATTTTTGATAGTATTTTTAAAGTAGGTATAGATTAAGAGGACCAATACACCCCCCCAACAAGATGTCTGACACCGAAGCTCCAGTTGAAGTCCAAGAACAAGAAGAGTTCGTCGAGGTTGTTGAAGAATTCACCCCGGTTGAATTGGCTACTGCCATCCCAGAAGAAGTCCAGAGAGGTTCTGTCGAGATCAAGTTGTTCAACAAGTGGTCTTTCGAAGACGTCGAGGTCAAGGACCCATCTTTGGTCGACTACGTTCAAATCAGACAACCAATCTTTGTTGCCCACACCTCCGGTCGTTACGCCAACAAGAGATTCAGAAAGGCGCAATGCCCAATCATCGAGAGATTGACTAACTCCATGATGATGAACGGTAGAAACAATGGTAAGAAGTTGAAGGCTGTCAGAATCATCAAGCACACTTTGGAAATCATCCACATCTTGACCGAACAGAACCCATTGCAAGTTGTTGTTGACGCTATCACCAACACTGGCCCAAGAGAAGACACTACCAGAGTCGGTGGTGGTGGTGCTGCCAGAAGACAAGCCGTCGATGTCTCTCCATTGAGAAGAGTTAACCAAGCTATTGCTTTGTTGACCATCGGTTCCAGAGAAGCTGCCTTCAGAAACATCAAGACCATTGCTGAAACTTTGGCCGAAGAATTGATCAACGCTGCCAAGGGTTCTTCTACTTCTTACGCTATCAAGAAGAAGGACGAATTGGAACGTGTCGCCAAGTCTAACCGTTAAGAAAGGAACGGAGGAAAGGAGGGGAGAAATGTACAAGGACCACAAAAAAAAGGAATACGTTTATTTCCCATTTATCATCTATCTGGGCACTATAAAAACAAGTATTTCAAATGGTATTCCGAATTCTCATCTTCACTTTCAAAAAGAATCCTGGAAACGTCATCTTTTTTTTTCTTTAAATTCTGTACAATCTTTTTTTCTATCTTAGTTTAGTTTATAATCTAATACACACCATACTATACAAAAAAAATTCACACATTTCATTATTCCGTTATCCTATCATTCATTTGTGCTACTGTATTTAAATGAATACGCAAAAGAGGTTATACACTAGCTTAGGGAAAACGACATAGGTTCCAATTTTTTGCACAAGAAAAATAATAATGCCAATGTCGTGAGTGGTAAAAATATATCTATAAAATATATCTATCAATCTATATATATATCTTTATTTGAATAACCGTGTTAAAAATATATCAGGAACATTGAGCCTTGATTTGAGAATCAATTGAAAGGAACCAGAATGCAAGAATGGCATCAGCAGTAATAACCAAGCAACCGCTAATGATATAACATAGCCACAGAAATCCTCTGCTGGCTAGAATACCAGTGAAGATCGGACCAATACAACGGGCGAATGTTTTACCGATATTCACTATCCCCATAACTCTGGTCAACTCGTTAGGTTTGAATAGACTTGTTAAAATAATTTGCCTAGGCGTGACATCCATAGCGGTTGTACCAAAATGTATATTCAATAGGAAGATAGAAAGAGGTAAGTACCATTCTGCGTATGGGATTAGGATAGAAAAAATACCTGATGGAATCTGCACTGCCAATGTGGTCTTTACAGGTCCCAACTTTCTGGTAATGTTCGACGAAGGTAATGTAGACACAGCTTTGACCAGTTCAGACACAAAGAATACGGTACCTAATGCAAGTGGTGACATCAAAAACACCGTTTTATAATAGTACACCATCCACCCACTGGTCATAAACCCGGAGCCCAGAGAATCAACCATGAAGATAATTAACAGCTTAGATAAAGTAGCTTTAGTTTGCTTAGAAAGCGCCGGCGCCTTTTTAATCTCACCAGCATGACCGGCGGTTTCTACCAAAGGTGTCATTTCATCGTGAACAATTGCCTCAGGAAGAAGTTCATCACTGATATGGTCATGGAAGTGGTTATCCAGCTCTGTTTTCTCAGAAAGTAAAAACATGATGATAATTTTCAAAAACGCGATGACCGCATATAACCTAAATACCAACTTATAACTTTCCACATCGGACGACGCGTACCCATACGCCTTCACAAATTTAATGAAAACACCACAGGAGATTGCACCTAGCGCACCGCCGATGGTCCCGACAAGGCTATGCATCGCGTAGACATCCGGTCTCCTATCATTGGATGACAAGTGAGCGATCATGGCCTCCTCTATGGACTTGAATGGGCCGACTTCGTCACTGGAAGGTGAGATGACACCAATAATAGCAAACAGAAGCAGTACGTGGAAATTTTCTGCATAACTAAACACGATACCACTAGACATCATCATTATCGATCCATATATCAGCACCCTTCTTCTACCCCAAGAGTCCGCATACCATGTCAACACGTAGGAACAAATAACATCACCAACCAAGGTCAGAGACATGAACAGACCAATCTTATCTTCCGTCATGCTGATCCCGCTTAGTAGCAGTGTCAGTACTTGGTTCGTCAAACCGTAGGACAACAAACGCAGGAATACCGATGCCCATAGCAACTTAACATCCCGGGGTGCACCGATTACGTTCTCCCTAAACCTCATAGTAAGTGGTGTTTAAAATATGTTTTTTTATTTCGCTGCAATAGACATCTGTCTGTCCACTATTTTCCATTTTTTACAAAGCTCATCGCAATATTCCTGAAGATATTCTTATTTTTTCATTCATAGTAATTGGCAACACACTATTTTCTTTCTTTTTTATTTTCTCCAATTACACCCACACACCACGGCTAAAGTTATATATAAATAAGGGTATGCTAATATTGGATATATAGCATAGATTTAATTTTACAAATATAGGGATTGAATACAATCAAGTAACGATTCCAATAACGGACCTCTACCCTTCTCCCTCTTTCTTAGGGCGCTTCTCCTTATCGCTCCAAGTCACACGCACCGGTACCGGTGAAAACATGGAGTGTGAGGAAAAAGAGGCAAGAAAAAAATGAATCATCGTGTTATCACCTCCCCCCTCCTCTAACCTAACGCAAAGAACAATGCAATTAAAAACCGGCCTACTCAATTCATATATATTTAGCTATATATATATATATATATATAAACGCTGCTACCATCATATAAATGTACAGAGGACGGAACTTCTTACCTTATTTTAATCGGAAAAAAAAAGAACTACTCCATGATTAATTATTATATTTTATGAAACATGAAGAGTGCGACATTGAATTGAAGTATCAATTATACACCACTATGCTGTTTTGATTATGGACGTAACAAAGTCAGTTACCATAACAAATAATCGCCAATCTTTTACTGCTCAAATTTCTTCATTTCGCTCGTTCGATTTTCGTGATGCGCACGACTTTTTATTTTTTTTATTTTTTTTATTTTTTTTACAATTTTTTCCGATTTGTTATTTCTTCAGGGCCAAATTTCAAGAAAAAAAATTTTTTTTTTTTACTATTACTAGTCTAAGTATTCGATGACTTCTCCTGTTTTGAATTTCGGACTTTTATTCTATTTGTGATTGATCTACTATCATTAGACATATCTGTTCTTATATTCATATCTGTTCTTATATTCATATCTGTTCGAGTTTGATCCATTGTCGGGAATTGAAAATAAAAAAAAAATAAAAGCAATTTATTTACATTCTTGTTTTGATTCCCAATATTCTTTTAAAGTCACAAATAAAGTAAGCTTTATGAATCATTTTTAAATGGAATCTGCTACATCGGAATTGGATACTCCACATTCTGATGGCGATGTATTGAATTATAATACTCAGGTTGGGAACTCTACTGCGAAACAAAGTTCTGCCACGCCAAGTTTACCTGGAAGTGCCAGCGATATAGCGGCAAAGAGCGTTGGCGGGAGAGTACGGAAGAAGAAAGTTGCGTGTGTGGAATGTAGGCAGCAAAAATCCAAATGCGACGCTCACGATAAGGCTCCGGGTCCATGTACGAGGTGTCAGAAAAAGGGTGTTCCATGTCTGTTGAAGCGAGACTTTAGGAGAACTTATAAGAGGGCCAGAAATGAGGCGATAGAGAAGAGGTTTAAAGAACTTACTGCAACTCTAAGTAACCTATCCTCTGAAGATATCCTGAAGAGGATTGAGGAGGAACAACAACAATTGTTGGACAACAGTAATTTCACCAAAGACAAGATCAAGAAGATGAAAGAAGATAATATGAAGAAATGGAAAAATGAAGATTTACAGACATCAAAAAACCCGTCGGTTTCTGGTACCTTTGATGAACTCTATGAATCACATACGCCTAGCACTGGGAGCGTCAGACCTGAGTCGATAGAAATCGTTTACCCAAAATTTACCGAGGGATATGTTTTCAAAGAAATGACAGACGAACAGTTGTCGTGCCCCCCAAAGACTTTAGGAGATGTGTTCATATCAAGTTCAGAAATTGCAGAATTATTTCAAGAATTCGCAACCAAATATCATAGATTCTTACCTGTTGTAGATTTAACAAAGGGTGCAGAGAGGATATATAATCTTTCGCCATGTCTCTTTTGGGTCATCTTATTAATTGGCCTTCGGAGAAAATCAACTGCAACATCCCTGATGAAAAGACTATCGGTATTAGTAAAGTCGGTTCTTTCCGAAATTACAATATCGCCGATAATCAGGTACACACCTTCCGCTAAGGACGATCCGGTTTTAAATGTTGCATCTGTTTACTCGGTTCAAGCGTTTCTGTTATATACATTCTGGCCACCTCTGACATCGTCCTTAAGTGCGGATACATCGTGGAACACAATAGGTACTGCCATGTTTCAGGCCATTAGAGTTGGACTCAACTGCGCAGACTTTTCTAAAGAATACGCTAGTGCGAATTCCGAACTAATAAATGAGCAAATAAGAACTTGGGTTTGTTGTAATATTGTATCTCAACTCATAGCGTCCTCGTTTGGGTTTCCGGCTTTTACTTCATTTGATCACTCAATTATAAATTCAACTAAAATAACCAATCTTACAGCCGTTGATCAAAACATTCCACTTCCTTTAAAACAATTAACTCAAATAGCGAGGTTTGAAAATCAGATCTCCAAAACCATCAGTTCGAATGGCACAAATGTTGTTGGGATAGTTGAAAGAGAATCTAAACATCCACTAATTCAAATACTGAACCAGCAGCTTTCGCATCTGGAGTCGGCACTTGAAGATACGAAAATTGATGATATAAGGAGATTTTCTCTTTTGGTAGCAAAAACACATCTCTTGATGTATTATTTTAATGACCCTCTGCTTTCGGATAATCCTAACGGAACAGCTTACCGAGGAACATCTTCTGTGGATAAAACGGAGGCATTATTTGAAACCAAAAAGGGTTTGATTAAAACATATAATGCTGCTGTTGACTTCTTAGGTCATGCGCACAATATGTGGAGATATAACACAACAGTTATCAAATATTTGCCCGGAATATTTGTATTGAATATTTGGCAATCTGCATGTATCATATGTAAATTAGCGAACTCTTCAATCGCACCACTGTTAGATGTGACTAGGGGCAAGAAAGCTTATCAAAATGCTGTGCTATTAACATACAACGCATCGGTGCTAAAACATGATATGGCTTATAGATCTTCAGGGATAATGAAAAGCATTTGGAGCTTATATGCCAACATGCATGAATCGTGGAGAAAAGAACAACATGGTAGAGAAGGAATTTCTAGTGACATTACTGGAGATTTCAATCTAGGTATAACAGTACGGTCACGGATGGCCGTCAGCATATTTTTCGACTGTTTATATATCCTCAAAGAAAAATGTGGTATGGCTAAATTGGAGAGAGAATCAAGAACAAATAACGGTGGTGAAGACAGTGTTGATGAAAAGAACGAGGATGATGAAGAATACGAATTGAATGCCCATGAAAGTGATAGACAAAATTTCAAAGACCAATCTACCGACTTGCACAATATTAAGGATCCTGAAAGGAAAGCAAGGAGAATTATTGAAACCATACCACTAGACCCCAATCCTATCAATGCTGCATCTAGTAGTAGCAATGGTAGCTCAATAAACACACCAAATAGTAATGCTAATGAGACCTTACCAGGCAGTAATTTATTGAGTAAAAGATCACCAGATAACGCTCACACAATTTCAAGGTCTTCCAACAATTCACCATTGGTAAAACCAGAAAATATAATCACAGAATACGGAAAATACGTGATAAAACCACCTGAAACGTCAATGTTCGATATTGTTAGAAACCAGAAGCCTCAGTTAAATAATAACTATAGAAGTATTATCAGGGGTGAAACTAGTGACAGGACACATCAAAACAATAATCCACCATCTCATATGTTAGGACAAAATTTCCATAGACCAAATGCGCAACAAAATGAGGCTCAAAATGGTCAATATATTGTGCCATTATCAGAGGATCAAATTAATACAACACCATCCAACGATTCACCTAATTCAATTATGGCTAATTGGGATAATTGGGAATCTGACATGGTATGGAAAGATGTTGATATATTAATGAACGAGTTTGCATTTAACCCAACTTTGTAATGTCTATATTTTCTTATAATGCCTTATTAATGACTAATAATATAAAACTTGATGAATAACAAAGGCTATAGACCATTCTACGAATTCAACTAATTTTAGGCTCATAACTATTAAAAATAATATCGACTGAGTCTAGATATTTCTTTGATCTTTTAAATTTGCTGAGCGAATCTGTTTCCAACATCTTATATACTTTACGGCCGAGGTCTTCAAAGAAAGGGCAGATCCTGTTAATAATTTTTATGACACCTCCAATATTAATGACATCATTGTTTCCTGTCACAAATGTGATTTCTTTCTGCGTTTTATAGCGTTGCTCATGCGATTTACCACCACCTAAAATACCCTTGTGCTTCAAAAGAGCCTTCTTAGGGATCTCTATCTTCTCAATATTGCCGATTCGATCTAATTGGGGACCATTAACATTCTTTTTAGTTGCTAATGAATGTTGAGCTTTTTTGAAGTCAATCATAACGGCCTCTATATCGTCTTTTAATTTTGAATCGATGTTGACCTCTGCTGGTGATCCCACCATTATGTATGTTGAATAGATGTGAAAAGCAAGCTCAAAACAGGTACTTGCTAGTTTGAGGATATCAACATTTCTAGTTACCGAAGATTCCTTAACTGGTATAATTGAATAATCACTATGTTTGTAGTTAATATTGTCGTTTAATTGCCCGTTTAGCTGAGCTACAAGCTTGAGAAACATGTTCAATTCTAAGATAATATTAAGATTTTCAGAACAATGCTCATCTTCAAGGTGTTTCTTGAACAAGTGTCTTAACCCTGGTTCTTTAATAATATATTCTAGCCCGATCGCATTCCTATCTTTAACTATATCTTTTGTGTCATTATTAGGAGTATACTCGAAATTCATATCTACAAAAGATTCAGTAATATTTTCTTTGGGAATATCAACATTATCCATTGGGTCTGTGTCCATGTTTCGTGGAAACCACATTACCTTTTTAATGCCCTTGGAAGATATTTTACAGATATTCTGTTTGCTAATGATGCCGTTCATATCTATATTTGAATCTGGATTACACATCCGCATTAACTCGAATTTAAAAAACATATGAACTACCAATGACCCTTCCTTAGGGTCCAATATATCTGTACAATCCATAATCCATTGCCAGAGCGACTTGGTTGAGAAAGAGTAATCATTGTAGTCGTATTTCTCAGGTTTACCTTCTAGTGATATTCGAACACCTCTTTCAGATACATAATATTGCACATGTGAATCCGAATTCGGGTTGGTAAAATACTTATGTGCAAGTGGCGATTGTTTTCTGGTTAGAACATGACCCTTATTCGGATTACCATCCAACTGGGAATCTAAGGAACCTTGCTGTTGGTATGGCGTTGTATCTGCACCCATATAACCGAAATTGAAGTAATCATTTTCTTCACATATTAATTCATCCAGTGGTGGTAGAAGATCATGGGCTGAGGAAGGTGACCAGATATTTGGAGTAGGGCCCATCATATTAATAAAAAGAATTGTGATGAGACCTTCACTAATCTGTATTTTATCCGATCGGAGACCTCTTTCAAAGTTGAATAACCTCATAGAATTTAGTTCCGAGTATAAAATGCTTGGTATTTTCCTTAATCCTATATTTTGACAATATTCTTGTAATATTGCTACGCCTTTGGGAGTTGGCTGAAGCATCACTTTTTCTTTCGGTTCATTTCTGGTCCTATCTGCTGGCGTATGTATTAATTTTGCAGCCATAAATTTCCGTAACAGATCAAAAGCTGTTGTTGTATTAATCCTATAGACTATAGCAATACTGGCCTTATTATCTACCGCATCCAATGATAAGTTTTTCATACAAGACAATGCTTGCGACAACGAAAAGGAGTATTCATAGTGTTTTGTTGCAAATGAAAAGGCGCTCTTGTTCTTGTCCGTGTTTCCGCCGCTCAAATCGAGTAAAATTATCAGCAGCGAGTAAATAGTTTTCAGTTCCTCTGCAAAAATGTTCCCCGCTGGCGTTCGCCTCAAGTTTGAACTCTTTATGTCCACTTTCTCATCGGTACTCATTTGTTTCTTCCTTTAGCCATATACTACCTTCCACCTGCTGAGTTGCAAAGTCTTCCGATTATGGCACAATTGCCAAGAACCCAAAAAATTAAGGGAAGTGCCATTTATAACTACACTGCTTTTATAGTTTATAGTCCTGGGTTTAATTTAACAGCCTTTCAATTTTGGAGTAGACATGTCCAAAGGAGACAGAACTGCCATTAATACGTCATTGTAAACAAGACAACTCTTCTTATTATCCTAAGAACTGCCTCATATATATTGTAAAGCGTCAAAAATGATAATCTCACATTCTTCTAGGACACTTAAGATTTTGAGGTCTACAAACCAGCAAAAGTGAGGAAAACCAAGTTTTAGAAGCAATTGTCATAGATTTCTTATTAGTCTTACCTCTTTATTGTCAAAACAAAGAGGGCAAGGTTATATAACTTGGGTTTCAATTGTGTTTCGGAGCCAACGTAACATACTTTCTCCTATTTTATTTTACAAACCCTTTGTTTTTTTTTTTTCTTTTTGTATAATAATTAGTCACTTACTTGTATGTAAATGCAGTTTCTCGAACAGCGTGTTTGCGTCTCTTGCCTCGTTTAGAATATTTTCTATATAGTAGATGAAATTGTAGCCCAGCCCGCCAATAGTGTAGGAGAGCAAGAACCTGTGGAAGAAGGCGCCGGCAACGCTGCCGCTTTCTGTCTGTCTTGGCACCTGGAGCCGTACCGCGTCGTTCCATCTCTGGATCAAATCAGCCGACACGCCTTGGCGCGGTTTCAACACGTGGAAAATGTCTAGGTACAGCTTGGTAATATCAAATCTCCCGAGACTTGTTATGTCGATCGTCCTGTTGCTGCCGCCGGTACCGCCGGTCCCGGTACCTTTCTCCTTGTTTTCCCTGGTTGTCGTTGCGAGCACCACCACTTTCAACTCGGGCACCCCAGTCAGTTTCTCCAAAGTGTCGTCAGGTTTCAGAAGTGCAACATAGAGATATACTTTTTTGGCGCCTGGCGGCCTGACTTTGTTGAGTTCGCCGAGCAGCTGCACGAGCGAGTCGACCCCACGGCCTGACCCGAGCTGCGGAACTCTCTTCTTCTTACACAGCGCCTCGATTTGCGGGTACGCGAACTTCAGCAGCCGTACGAGATCGCCGACGAACCGCGCGTCCATCCGCCACTGGCTTGTCGGCAACTTCAGCACAAGAAGGTTGTAACTACTGGAACACACTGTATCGAACACTACGATGGCCCTGTCGATGACCGGCACCGCGCCCCGGCGCGGTGCCGGGACACGCAGCTGGAACGAGCGCGACAAACCGCCACGGCTGCCGCTGCTGCTGCTGCTGCCAGCTGTATCCAGCTTGTCCAGCGTATGCACTGCAAGCTTGTACACCACCTCGGAAACACGGTTGAGTCCCGGCAGGAAGTCGATGACCTTCCCGACAACCGAATCCAGAAGGTAGTACCTGAACTTCTTGAACTCCAGCTGCTCATAGAACAGATCGCTGCCCACCCCGCGTGGCGTCGCTGCGCCCAGACACGGGTAGTTGATCACTGCAAAGGGGAACTCACTGGCCCCACCCGTCTTCCGCCGCTTCGAGACTGGGTATATCTCAAACTGCGGCGGCTCGACAACCTCCTGCAAGATACGCTCGGCACCGACCTGCCTGCCGGATTTCCTGATAGGCGCGAACTCCGCATCCATATTTTTTTTTTGTCACCTTGTCTGTATTGCAGTATGGGCCCTCTCTGCACAACGACCCGCTGCTCCCTTTAAATTCTTTCGGCGACTACGCGCCTTTGTGGACCACGAAAAAAAATAAAGAAAAAAGTGTGGACCATCCAACAAATATCCAAAATAACGAAACAATCACATGACAAAGATCACATGATACATGACACGTGATACAAATCACATGACATTGGTCACATGATCACGCCCCTTAAATTTTGTTTTTTGAGCGGGGTAAAAACAGAAATTCAAAATCAGAAAAAAGGGGGGGAGGAGGGGGGGGGGAGGAGATCGTTTGTACGGCTCGTTCTCTGTTAACGGCAAAAACAAACTTTCTTTTTTTTCGGTCCTCGACGGTTTTTTTCTTTCTTTTTTTTTGTTAATTCTTTTCTGGGAATTCAGCCATTCTCGGTGTTTCTCTCTTCTCTCTTCCTTTTAAAGGGTTGAAAGAAAAAAATGGCTGTAAATCCTCTTTTTTTCTTCACAACTGGATCTGCATCTCTTCTTTAATTAAAAATTAAGACAATTAAAAACTTTTTACCAAGCCCTCCTTGAAGAAATGTTAAATATATCAAGACCTGAAGACGGCAAGAACTGAAAACTTGTAGTTGAACTTAAGTGAAGTTGAGCTCAGCAAGGGAAGAAAGTAATCAAAAAAAAGATGTGGTCGCTTCGAGATAATGCCTATAAATTGGCTCTCGCGGCGGTAGCGGTTCTTATACTGTTCAAGGTTGTGGTTCCGGTTTTGACAGGGTGGGAGATAGGGTTCATCGACCCCTTCCGGTTGCGGGTATGCCATGTCAAGAGGAAGGGCAAGTTCAAGATTAGGTACATACAGGTGAACCCGCTGAGAAAGGAAATTATAATCGATGGCGTGACCGTCTACAACGCCAAGAAGGGCGCCGCCAAGCGCCCTGGTGGTGGAGACAGCAGAAAGAACCCCGGTGAGAGAGAGACCCCGAAGTACGTACGTTACATGCCGTGGCTGAAAAGGATCCTCGACGGGTTCAGGCTCAGAGTCAGTGTGATCAAGTTCGAGGAGCACGACCTGACCATCGGGGACTTTGGCGTGTTCGTCAACACTATCCCAATGACGGGACAATTGAACTTCGAGTTCTTCCTCAGGCGTGCCATGTGGCGCGATGAGATTATCTGCGCAGAGGCTATCCTGTCAGTGAAAGCGCATCTGGCCACGGACGCAGCGGTGCTGCGGGACCTCGTCTCGAATGCCTATCTCGATTTCAAGTTTGGGGGCATCACAATCCCCATGTCGTACGTGGCGGCATTGAGGCCTCAAAAAGAAGTCCACGTTAGTGACCTGTTGAAAACTGAGAAATCTGAAAACGAGATATTGGCAACAAGCAAGTCCGAAACAGAATCAGAGATGGAGAGGTGTCAATTCTCCACAGAAGACGTCTTTAACGCCGTTAATCGTATCGAAGATACAATGGATAAGTTCCGGGGATTCGCTAATATGATTGCAGATTTCACCATCTCCATTGATAAGTTCAAAGTCAGGGAGCTTCAAGTGACTCAACACCCAGCACTAAGCGAGATGAATAAGTACATGAACTACACATTTTTCTGCTCAAATTTTACATTCAACGCTTCGAAATTTACTAGCACTATGCCTGGCTTCAAGTTACAATTTAAAGAAGACGACTCCCCATTTAAAATGAGTATGGCTATCACTCGTTTTGATGTGTACGTTAATATCAACAGAGTGGATCAACAAAGGGTCCAGGTGCTGAAAGTAGCAGACCTCCCTAACATCACTCTGTTCGGTCAAACCAATTTACTCTCTCAAAAATTCAGGACTTGCGATACATCCAAATCCGTCTCGGAGCATGCTCTCTTTAACATCAAAGGTACAATTTCGTCACCCACTGTTGATATTTTACTACCTGATTTATCATTTATTAAGTCGTTCTTAAAAAACATTAAAGTTTTTACAAGTACATGTAGTGACTGCCTATTCAAAAGTGAAGTACGAAAAGAACAACGAATGAACAAATATAAAAGCATTATCAAGACCTATTTCGAGACTTTTGTTCCCTTAATTAATGTTAAAATTAACCTGGACGATCCAAAGTTTATTATCAATCATAAAGAAAATTTAATTATCTCTAATATCTCCGTACTTATGATTGATTATACCTCACAGTGCGATTTGGTTCAAGTTGTTGAAAAAAAGAGAGAAATTCAATACAAGTCAATTTGTGATGTCGAAATGCTGGATGTTAGACTTACACATGTTTATAGAGAGAAGAATTATAAACATGTAATATTCCAGATGGACAGCATTGCGTTTGAAAACAAAATAAAATTACTTCCAGAATTTTACCTCGCGACTTATGCAAGTATTGATACGTTTAATTTAGATTTATCAGAATTACCAACTCTAATTATGTTAAGTGAGGTTGTGCAGAAGCTAGACGATGAAGCTTATTCAGTGGAAGAATTCTATTTCAATAATCTGTATGAACAATTTTCTTCTGTTATTGAAAATGTAATGAAAACTTGCAATGTGATTGGTAAAAACAAGCCTGAAGATGAAATTCCTTTGAAGGAGGTTATCAACAACCCCTTACCAGATTTTTTTGACTATTTTATGCTAACGGTCAGAAATGTGTCAGCTACTCTAGGTGCACGATCTGTTTTTATGCCTAAGGATAAATTTACCTCGCTGTTACCACAGAGTGGTAAAGATTTCGTTGATGGAAAACTAAGGAAGTATTGCAATGAAATCAATAAACTTCAGATTGCTTTCTTTGGCAATAAAACTCAATGGCACAATAATATCAATACTGAGCATATTGGCATGACTAGGTCAGGCAGTACCGAAAAATACGCGCAATATCAGTCATCAGGACTAGATGATATTTCAGTTAGTGATGCAACTGAAATAGAAAGACCATGGAACTTGAACATTTTAGTCGACAAGGTTAAATCTACTGTAATTGGGGAATGTCCACAATTAAGTGATGAACTAACAATCAAAACAGTCGCTAGAATTGCAGTGATTTCTGTTAAAATATTTCCGGAATCTGAATTTTATGAAACTACTGAAGGTCCAAAAGTAATCGTCCAGTTGGAAAATAAATCAGTGAAAGCAATTATTTCATTGATGAATATATTTTTGATATTATCTGGTGTCCACACACTAACTCAAATATTCGGAAAAGCCATGAATAAGCAAAAGGCTCCTTCAAGGACAAAGGAGTTTTTCCTTGCAATGTCTAATGCAAAAAAGAAATCAGCCCCCAAGCGAATTAAATGGTCCGATCTGAAGTCAATGCTAATAATAAATATGCTTTCGGAATATTACGAACAAATTCTTATTTTGCCTAATGACCTGAGAACGTCATTAGATTTCAGCAATTCATATTTGAGTGTCAAAAATATGAATGATGTTTCGTTCTCAGGTGATTACTTCAGAACCTGCGTAGAGTCGCCTACAGTAAAAAATTATTGGGTTAGGTTGATTAGTATCGTAAAATTTAACATTCTAGCTGATATCAAAGCTCTAAAGCAACAACCAAAGATGAACTTTGAAGAACTTTCAGATAGTGCACCAGGTATCACATTAGAAAATGAATCGTGGCATTTCTCCATTCCTTATGATTTTGAAATGTTTAGGATCTTCGACAATTTTTCGACTATATTGAAAACTATGAAACAATTGATCCACTCTTTTAAGACAGGTAATAACGACTTGATCATATTCTCGAAACCAGTAAAAACACCTTCCCTACCTAAGATAAAGTTAAAGTCGAAGCGAATGCTTTTTAGTGTCGATGACGATCCATTCGAGTCTGAACTAAACACTATTTTCCAGGTAGGCTTGCAAGAACAAAAAAGCAGACTCGAAAAAAGGAAGGAGTTTGATGAGCAAGCTTTGAAGAAGATTCATGGAAATAAAAGTGCATCAAAGTACACTGATTCAGTGGAAGATATTATTATAAAGCGCAAGTTAAAATTATCTAACAATAATACACCAGACCAATTAATTAATAAAGATATGCCACTAGTAAAAACACCTTTTAATATTGACGGCATGCAAAATAAGAAAAAGAATACAGAGGAATTAATTTCAAACGACTTGGAATCAGATTATGAATCCTTATTACACAATATATCACATTCTTGGATAGAACGTATCAGAAACGTAAGGGCTAAACAAAACATTGAGTTCAAGAATAACTTCGAATTCATATGGGGCCAAATTAATTATTCAAAAATACCTCCAAATGTCAACAAGAAGGTTTTGAGCTTTACTAGTGATCCGTTTTTAATGACTCTAATTATAGAAGGGATTGAGGTTGATATTTTAAAGCCTAAGTGCGGTGTGGAAAATATTCCTGAATTTTTATACAAAACTGGTAAAGGTATCCCCAAAGACACTGAATATTCCATTATGGTACCAATGTTTCTCGATGCAAAATTCAGTGAAATTAGATGGCACTTAAGAGACTATCCATTGCCTTTCGTACATATGCCTGCACTATTACCCTCGCAGTCAAATGAAGCATACTCCATCCGTATCCATGGTGACTTCATGGTCACTGAGGATATGATACATTCTCAACAAGAACTAAGAACTGTCTTCGTTCCTTTAGTCCCATCTATAATTGTCGAAAACCAAGATAAGTATTATTCTCTTTTAGTACCAAGAACAATGACAAGTATCAAATTGTATACCAATCTACAATTTGATTTACACTCAAAGGATACTTTACTTGTTACATGGGGTAGTTCTTATTCACCAGCCATTCAACAGGTAATGCAGTGTTTTGATAATTTTTCGAAGCCGCCACTTGACCCATCTATGAAGACCGGTTTCTGGGATAAAGTGAGGTATATTTTTCATGCAAGAGTCAACATTAACTTGAAAAATAACGGTAAATTTGAAATTGCTCTTAAAGGTTCCAAGAGTCCTTACAAAATCGCTGGTCCAGATGCTGGCTTTATTATTGGTTTTGAAGACGACGTTCAAATTGTATGTAATCCTGATGATAACCCCAAAAACTTCTTAAGTTGTACTGCTGGTAGAGTTCACTTTAGCATTCCGAATTTCTTTGCCAAACCACTACTAGTTTGGTCGCGTCCAAGTAGTGCCAGTGTCTTTATTCCAAACCAAGTAGATACGTACTTACAAGAATCATGTTCCCTTTATTATTTGCTTGATCTCGAAGACAAGATAAACCAAACGTCTGATGTTAATAAAATGAAATTAGGTTATATTGAGAAAACAGGTATTAAATTAACTGGTGGCATGAAGTTAGCACTTGGGTTTGTTTTTGAGAGACTGGTACCTGAGACGAACAATAGAACTTTTGATTGTAGGGACCATTGGGACGTTCGGTTGTGTAATCCAATTTATGTCCCGGATTTAAAAAAGCACGATTCTTACACTAACTTTAGAAGCGATTTTATTCATTTATCTTTAGTATTAATATCGAAATCCCAAAATGCGTATAATGCCTTGCAACTTAGCCCAAAGGGTTTGAGAACGTTCTTTGGTTGGTGGAAGATGTTTCGTGGAAATTTCCCAGTCAGGAGAGGTCCGCTATTTGGATTACAAAGTATTGCTCCCAAATTTGGTGAGCATTTGACAACTATGTCATATTCTGCTGACGTATCTCCATTATACATCACACATATGTATCATAATCTGGATCCTGAGAATATCATGAAAAAGAGCTTTTTGGATGTAGCTGAATATGCAGGTGTGAAGGCAAGAGTGGATCGTTTTATAATGGATCTGCATCAAAGAAAAGAAACGTTCACAGAATATCAGGAGGAACTTGATAGAACGAAAAAGGTTTCAACGATGAAATTCCTAGAAGGAGTGGTATCGACACAAGAAATTGATATTAGAGCCGTTCATGGTTTATTTACGGCTCTTGAGTACATTGAACAACGAGAGGATGCAGTTTACGAAATTCATGACAACAACATGCAGTGGATTGACTTGACTGATTTCCAGGAGGCATTTTATGTTGATACAGACAATTACCTACCTAATATTAAAATTCTTCCCATGTTATATGCAACCAAATTTACATACAAGAAGAAAGCCAGTTACGGAGATAAATTCCAGGTGGATCCTACTACCTTCAGTCCAATTGAACCTTATGATAATGCTTATTCACACGATTGTGTTTTGAGAGAACCATTTAAGCCTAACTTTAAAGTTATTCAAAAGAGACTGGATACCTTGGAATGTTTGGAAGCTTCGATTATGTCTGATTATGATAATGCTGAAGA
Organism: Nakaseomyces delphensis CBS 2170; assembly: GCA_001039675.1. NCBI lineage: Eukaryota > Fungi > Ascomycota > Saccharomycetes > Saccharomycetales > Saccharomycetaceae > Nakaseomyces > Nakaseomyces delphensis. Next base: position 109,928 of record CAPT01000079.1, read on the forward strand.
CTCCAAAAAGAATGAATATGAAAAATATGTTAATAGAGCATCACAAGGTGTAAAAAATGTTGAGGCCTTACTAGAAGATTTACATAAAATAAGTGAAGCGAAAGAGAAAACATCGACGAACGCTAGTGGTTACCATTATCCTGCAGTTGAATTAATTCAAGACACAAATTCAGAAGGGTTTGAAAATAAATACTACGTTTATAACATGTTGCTGAAATGGAATGAAACTGTTAGAGATATCGCATTCAAACTCTTGCATTTTTCGAACTTGACTCATCAATTTATGTCATTATCTTCCCATAAGACTGAAAGGACTTTCAATGATATTATTCAACAGCGTATTCAAAAGGAACATCAATCTGATAATGAAAGTGATATCTCAGCGATTGATAGGATCAAGTCAGAAGTTGAGTTTGAGGATAGCAGCGATGATGAGATCCTAAAATCCGCCTTACTGGATATGTTCGAAAAAAGTCTTTCTGAACTTGGTGCGGATATTGAACATAAAGTCTTGAATAATCATTTTGTTCAGTTCAGCTGCCCTCAGATCCAGTTTGTTAGTGATGACGATCCAAATATTACTGTATTGGTTTCCTCCCCAACAATTTTATTGAAAGTCATTTCTTTCGATGAGGATGTTCACGAAAATATCGAACATATGTTCTTGAAACGTTACGGTATATTTATGTCCAACGCAAATGCGTTTATTTTTCACAGAAAGAAGATGGGTAAATACCCAGAATTAGTCTTTGATGCAAGTTTGTATGGTCAAGACAAAGGCGCTGATTGGCCTCCATGGCTTGGTGCCGAAGTTGCCTTCGATCCTTCTCCTTTAAAGAAATTTGCACTTATTGATAACTTCTCTGCGTTTACATACTTCCAAAAGCTGCTGCCATTTTCAACAATGTATGACAACCTAAAAAACGTCATTGAAAACAAAATCTCTGGTTTCTTACCAAATATTAATGTTGCCGCTACTTCCAGAGATTTCTTGGCAGCGTATAAGATCGTTAGTAATCTAGTTTTATACGTGGAGCCCGATAACAGAGTACTAAAGAAACAGATTGAAACGTTTTCTCTGGCCATCGATTTAGGTGATACTAAGAGACTGAAGAATACTGTTGAAAACTTAATGAATACTGAAAAAGTTCTTGATAACGTGATCAGAGAATATCTATTCAAGAGAAGACTATTGAATGATGTCGATTTGATTGATCTATCTAATGTTTACAATGAACGTATGAACCATCTATTGAGACTTTATATTATTATGAAGGTATTCACAGAGAATAATAGATGCGAGAATGACTCCACTATACTCTGGGACTTTAAGGTTAAGGAAGTTATGTTGCATATGTTACACAATAACGCCAAACCCTTTTTGGATATAATCGTTAAGGAAGTCAACTACCAGAGACTGCAGACAGATACGGGTTACACTGATAATACTGCAACAGTCAGAACTATGCATATTTACAATAAGGATAATGATGCAGCTTACTATGATTTGTTAGCACCTTGCTCAAGCAATAAACTCAATGTGTCGAAGCCGAATCCGGAACCTATTGTTGCTATTAGATGGGGGGTTGAAAAGCCCATTGGTGGAATCAGAATAGTCAAATCTGTCAGCACCAATATCACTGGTATTAGTGTTAAAATTGAAGAAGAGACAATTAACAGAATTATAAGATGGTTGTCATTGGAACATTTAAAAAATATTACTCCAGATAATGATGATATTGATGAATCTGACAGTAAATCAAACTTTTCTGTTGGTAAAGATAATAAGATTCGTATTGCAGGGAACAAAGAAGTGGATGAGATGTTAAAAAGATCCACAAACTTCTTAACTATCGAGAATATGCTGATTAGCAGTTTCAAATTGAATATTAGTTTTAGAGGTAAGGGTAAATTGAGATTAGCCAACGTTACTAATTTCCTGTTTACTTTTCCTACTTTACTTTTTGAAAACCAAACCATGACTCTATCTGAATTAGCAGTCAAGATAAAAAATATCTTGATCAAGGTATTACTAAAACATACTGGCAAATTTTTAGGTACTAAATTTAAACACCATCCATCACCATCGGTAGCTTTGCCAAGCACGGGTTCACCATTGAAACAACTAACCAGCGTTATCAGTAAAAACGATAGCAAAGAGTCAGAACCTGATACAATTATATAACCCGTCCTATTTATATTAACTTAATTACTATTCAAATTAAGATGATGTGTTTCCTTCCTTTTTCTATTCCTATCGAGATATCAATATAATCTAAATTTACTATGTTATTTCAAGAAGTAGTTAACATCAGGAAATATAACCCACTTGTCATCAGTCCACGCATATGGATCACAATTGAAAACATATGCCGTTTATTGTTCATTATACATTTATAAGTAATTTACTAATGATTTATGTATTTTTTTCTTTCCTTTTAATAATATTCGTGTTGGCCATAGTGTTTAGGGGCCAAATTATTTTTTTTTATTTTTATTTTTTTATTTTTTCATTTAAACAATAAACAATTGAAATTAAGAAAGTGAGGGAGCGGAAGATTAAAGGATTTTTACAGAAAGTATAATTCAGAATACAATTCAAATTAATACCTCAAGCATTTCAATTGAAGGTAAAAGTTTTAGAATTGGTTTAAGCTCTCTCTAATAGCTACATATTAACGCAAGCAGAAAACGAGATTTTATTTTTGTGCTGAATTCTAAGGGAACGCTTGATTTGGTGTGTATTTACAATTCGCAAACGATTTTCAGATCAATACTGAAAAGTGCATAACAGAATTGTATATGATTTGTATTGCTAGTAGTTGACTTTTCAGGGAAAACAAGAAATACTAAAAACAAACAAACAAATTATATTCGAAGGAAATAAATAAAGGACGTGTAAAGACGAAATAAGAAAGGGGATAAAAATGGACAATAATATTAGGACTGGTGATCTAGTTTTATGCAAAGTTGGTTCTTTTCCGCCTTGGCCAGCAGTTGTATTTCCTCAGAGGCTGCTCCGAAAGGATGTATATAAAAAAAAGAAAAGTAACTGCGTTGCGGTGTGTTTCCTAAATGATGTCACTTATTATTGGGAACAACCACGTAAGCTGAAGCCTCTAACTAAAGAAATTATAAAAGAATTCCTTGCGAAAAGTCAGAAGACGAATAATCAAACGGATTTGGTTGAAGCGTACCAACAAGCAAATAATTTCGATGATTTCAGGACTTTTGTGGAGGACAGATTTTCTGAAGAAGATCGAATCCATGAGCTTGAAACCGATGAGAAAAAGAACAAACTACTGACTGCTGGCGAGGATCCGTTCTCATTAGAAAAGAAAGTTATTACTAATAAGCGGACTCAACATGAGTCTTCCAATTCTTCATCACAGGATGAAGCGAAATCTAATAAGAGGAGGAAAGCATCTCATTCATCAACAGCAAATGAGGATGGTATTAAAAATGAGAATACAACAGATCAAACTAATGCTGAAAAGAAGAAATCTAACAAGCTAGATAGGAACAGAAGAGAGGAAATTTCTTTACTGTTTAGGAGACGAATTCAAAAGAATTTGATTCAGAGGGATGGCCCCCCAACTGACGCTGAGGTGAGAGAGTCTCATAAACTACTGAATAAAATCAAGGAAAACATTCATAATAAACCTCCATTTTTTGATCTTGATACATTAAGGACTAGTAAATTACACAAGCTCCTAAAAGCAATAATGAATGTTGATGAACTAAAGGAATTTCATGGTATTTGTATGGAAATATTGATAAGTTGGACAGATATGATTACCACTTTGAAAATAGAAAAGGCTCAGAAGCAAAAGCAAGGAAATAAGGACGGCAATTATATGCCAACAGAAAAGGCGGAGATTAACGATGTGCTTAAGAAATCAGAAAAAAAGGATGATGATGGTTAGGTTCGGGATGTCTTTTTTTAGATAGTATTCCATATTTACTCTCTTAAATTGGAAACATATGATTAGCGTACCAGAGTCTTTATGTGCTAAAGTTTGAGTATTATACGGACTTCGATGGTTACCGTGAAATCCTCGAGGAATACTCCAATCACCATAGAGAACACAAAATGGTAGTATTACTTTCAAAACAAATTTATTTGGAATATATCATCGGTACCAGATGAATGGTAGGCGAATATGTATTAAGATTATGCTAAGGTTTCGTTTTATGGAAGTGCATTTATTTTTTTTTCATTTATAATTCCGAATGAACAATAAACAATGTTAATATTTTACTAGAGCAAAAGGTGTTTTTGATACAACCTACCTATTGTAATTGTTGCAGTTACTGTGGATGTTATTACTTTTATAAAAATGCTGATTTTAAACTAAAAAGTTTTAATGGAGAAAAAAAAAATTATGCCAGGGCATTTTTGAAGAGGAATTATTTTTTTTTTACTTACACATAATACTGCAATTGTTTCTTATCATGATGAATGATTTTTGTAATTACCCCCCTTCCCTCTTCCCCATCTTATGTTTCTTAAGGACGGTCATGTTAAATGTATTGTTATATATTAATCATGTTTAGATAAGTATTTCAGCAAATATATCTTTATATATGATGATGTTAACTGCAGATCGAAGTCGTGTACACTTTTTTTATTAATTGTTATGCATCACATTATAGAACTCTAAATAATTTTCGCCCGATTCATTTTTTCAGTATCCTTTGCCAACAAAAAAATTAGGACATAGTAAGTATGTTTTGATTTAAATTTAGTTCATATTCAAGTTGTCCAAAGAAAAATCAAACTTACAGTGATTAAAACTAGCCTGTAACTATTCTTGAAAAGTTAATATTTGATAAAGGCTGCTTTTTCAAATATAAAAATTGATGTCCACTGGTGAATTCCCAGGCGAACTCCGAAACCTAATAAAATCGTCCAAATATGTCCATGTTGCTACTTGTTCGGTAGATCATGTTCCCTCAATCTCATTAATGAATTATGCCTATTTAACTAATGACCAGTTATACGCACCGCAAACGAGGGAAGATAGTGATAATAATGGATATATAATATTTGCTACATTTGATGATACTGAGAAAATAGAAAATATACGACATAATCCAGTTGTCTCATTACTATTCCATGATTGGATTACAGCGAACAATTTATCATTAAGAAAAGGTAGTACAAGTGGGGCGGTCATGAATGAACATGGTGCTATTAAAAGTACATATTCGCATAATAATAGAATTGCAAATGTTCTAAATGATTTAAGTCAAGACGAATTGAGTCAAATCAGTGCGACCATTAAAGGTCATGCAGAAATTGTACCTCCAGATACAGAAGAGTCACAATATTATATGCAGATATTACTGGGGACGAACCCTGATGCAGATATATTTATATTGGCTGAAAATGCTGTTATAGTAAAAGTCCAGATGTTTTATGCAAAGATATCGGACAATGAGAACAACGTTGACATTATAACTTAATGATGGTGGAATATTAATGCATCAGAACATACTCCAAAGACTTCTTCTTCCATGTATTTGATACACTTCACTTGTACAAGGTTAATAAGTTTATATATCCTTTCTTTACGATTATTTAATGACACCATATTGAACTAAGCATATTATTTACAGTATCAAGTATCATATTAATTACAAATATTTTAAACCAAAAATTGTCTAAATATTACAATGCTGATCCTTAGTATTTCCTGATAAAATAAATTTGGATTGACAAAGCCCGATTCGTCAAATAAACCCAACAAAAGAGTTACCAAAGCCTCTAGCGCAAGAATGACAGCTTGTCTAATACTAATACGGCTACGTTACTTTTAATTTTTTAGATCTTTCAAAGTATACCTCAATAAAGAGTTATAATTGTTAATAAGAGAGAGAAATGTTTAAAAGATTATAGTACTATCCATCTATAATATAACCTTAGCTGTGAAATAAAACATATATAGATAAACACTTCGTTATTTATATATCAGCATCTAATCACTGAATTTTAAAAAAGGGAAAAATCATCATAACTAAATAGATCTTGGGGAATGAAATAAAAACCTCCTTCTCGTTAGAAACCCAATAATATTTGCTACACCGACAATAAAAATAGAGAAAATAGAAAAAAAAATAAAGAAAAGGTGATTCATTCAGGATATCGAGTAAAAAATGGGAATAAGTTATCAAGACGAGTATCTAGAATAGTCAATCCGTACTGGAGATAATGACGGATCTACTTTATCCTGGGCTAATAGTTCTGTTTCAGGAAGTCTTGGATATTTATTGTAAAAGTTTGAGGTATCTCGTGTAGGGGAGTCATTAATTTCATTAGGCCTATCATGTCCTTGCTTGAGATTTGGTTTCCTAACAGGACTTGAAGTAAATAGCGGATTTACAGTCCTTCGCGGAGAAGGCGATAGCTCTCGTTCAGGTAAAATATTCTCCTTCTGAAGATTTTTTATATCTCTTCTTGATTTCAAATAATCATCATCGATATTAGCGTTGTCTAAGGCCTCCTGAAGCAACACATTCATCTCTTGACTGTATCTTAATGTTTCTCTGATTGATTTCAACTCTTCTTCTGTGTTTAATAGCTTTTCCTTCACGGATTGATATTTTCTATACAAAAGCTTATATCTGTCGTCGTTGATATCGTGTTCCAGAATATCTTTATTTCCCACCCTACGCTTGGATTGCCTTAATTCTGTTATCAATTTTTTATTATATTCAAGTTCAGATACTTTCCTTTTAAAAGCATTGCTCCTAAGTATATTTTTCTTTATGTATTCATTTTCATTTGTATTATCCATATTATTGCCAGCAATATTATCTAGGTCAACTGTAGCCATCGACATTAAAGTTTGATTTTCATTTGAGAATACTGACTTAAATGCATTTATAATCCTCGAAGTCTTACTTCTTCTATTCGCACTTTTATTAATTATGTTATTTTGGTATCCTCTATTGTGACCAGGCTTGGAGACTTTTCCGTCATACTTATTTATTTCGTTCATCATCAACCTCCTACGCTTAGCCCTTGTCAATCTAGAGGGATCGCCATTTTTAAAATTTGTGTGTGTATGTATTCTACCTTTCCTCGCTTGTCTTTTAATCTCCTCTAACGAACCATACTCATGTTTGCGGCCATCATCAGGCCTGAGCAGGTTGGAGACAAGCTGTTGTAACCCTTCTAGCATTCTGATACTTAATCTTGTATTCCTACGTCCCTTAATTAAGAAATAAAAGCCTGCGTCCGTTCAATAACACTTATAAGGGAGTGGGTTCTTTTTTTCTTCAATTAATTAGTTCCTAACAACTCGAAAGCGATGGAGTTGTTTGTTCAGCAAATTAAGTCTGTTGAATGAGATATATAATTCATATACATATGGTGTCTGCTTTTGTTTTTAGTTATTTTATTGATCTTACGAAGCAGCGACAACAACAACAAAAAAAAATATTTTTGCAAGACATTTCGCGTAACGACACGTGATAAGATTTGACATGTTTGGAGTACTTGCAATTGATCAACTAATTAAGTTCTGTTTTTTGAACTAATAGAAATAAGACTTCAAAAGATGTAAGAGGATGTGATAATTCAAGCAGTTTATTCAAGTAGCCTTTTCAAGACATACATTTGATAATTGTTTATTAGTAGTAAATATTTAAGGTAATGGAAAAAAAATGCTCCTTATATTCTTCTATAAATGAATTCTAGTCCTTGCAACTTTCATTTGCGTAATTCATTTGCGTAATTCATTTGCGTAATTCATTTGAGATTTTCTATGGTTGACCACTAACAGTTACTTGTTGTAGGTGGGCCATGAAGTTTTGTAGGGAAACATCGTCAGTCAAAACAATGGTAGATCCTCCACGGGCCATATCTTGGTAGTTATCTGATGGGTTTAATTTAGATAACAAGAATCTAGCCTGCGAGCCACCAGCTTCTGTGTCAATAAATCTTGGTAATGGGAATCTGTCGACTAGCAATTCAGCAGCCTCAACTTTTGGTTCTTCCAATAAAGCCTTAAAGTCAGCATATTGGGGATCATCCTGATATCCAGCTTTTCTCCATTGAGCAATTTGTTCACCGTGGTAAATCAAAATGAAGAAGAATGTATCTAGCAATAAAATGGTATTAGGCTTAACAGAGATAGAATCTAACAGGACAGGTTGTGGATCTTCTTCCATAGAGAAGGAAGTCAACGTTGGTTGAATCATGATCAAAGAGTTAGTGGTATCTTCTCTGGTGAAGATATGCCTGTAAAATGCGGTTTCATCAGGAGAGTTATTGAATACGCTCAAAAATTGGGACCTTCTCAAGTAGTAAGTAAATTGTGGGTATAGAGAGAAATTTGGTGCCAATCTGAAAGACGCTGGATCATCCTTGTTATAGTCAGCGTATTTTTGACAAAGTTTGATCAATGTTCTGTCTAACCATCTGATGACATCAGCACCATCATCAGTTTCAGCTTTAAACACAGCAATTCTAGCCATCAATACTGCAGCAGCTTCTTGGTCAAAGGAGGCAGCAATTGCGGGTGTACCAAATGGTAATAATTGGTTTGCCACAGTGGTTACTCTAACACGGTTCGTACCAGAAGCATGTTGATATTGAGTTATGAATTGAGTGTATGCGAGGTTAGCTCTATCTCCTGATATTGGCGCAACAGCACCTGCATTAGCGATCTCAAAGAAAATACCGTATGTATGAAGTGGTGATAGAGCAGCCATTTTCCAAACAGAGGTACCACCGAGACCTATCTCAGTATCACTTACGTTATTAGCGTCACTTTTCTTAACAGCGGAAGCATGTCCAATCAAACCTTGCAACTTCAAATCTTTACTGGTCTTGACAGCCATGTTTCCATTAAAGGCCATAGTCAGATAACCTTCCTCATCTTTAGAGAATAATCTCAGATAGGATTGTTTGAAAATTGCTGTAGAAAAAGCATCAGTTAGAAGCAAGACACCACCTGTGGAATCAGTCATTTTCTTCATTTCGGACATACCAACTTGGTCATAACAACCTGCGAAGACATCTACCGTATGGCCGTTTTCTGCAACTCTCTCAGCAATTGCATTGTAGAACTTGCAGGCTTTCTTGTAGTGAGGGGCTCTGTCAGAGTCGATATCGTGATGAGATCTGATCGGATCCTTTAATTCAGTGTTAACAATTAGACCCGGTGTAATAGTACCTGGCCCAGCTGCAAATAAGATAATTCTAGAGGCGACATTCTTGTAACAACCTTGCAACAACAAAGAGGCAATGTTCAAAGCTGAACCGGTAGCTCTTAATGGTCTGTGTCCTGTTGGCACAGACCATTGATCTGGGGTCATATTTTCAAGCAATTGGTTCAACTTGAATTCAACTTGTTCTAATGGGAGAAAGAAACGATTCAGAGACAATGGTGTTATCTTACCGTTGGCCAATGGTGCCATGGTATTACTTGGCTTTTGGCCAGTCAGCATCTCAACTAATTGCTCGAATTGGTATTCTCTGTCACCTCTGAAGACACTACATCTCTCTATGACGTCACAAGACAGGTCATGCAATTGCACCACGTTGCCGTAGGTGATCAAACCAACTAACGCGTTTGGTGGGAGCAAGGACAAAGAAGTAATCATCGATTCCTTCAACGCGTCAAGGTTCTCCTTCTCAGCTGTGATATCCACAACAAAGAAGAAAATTGGTGGAATCTGGACAGGCTTGTTGGTAATGTACTCCACCGTGGTCTGTTGCAACTCGACGGGCATGTTCTCCTGTGTCATGTTAGCGTACTGTGGAGGCAAGTGGTTTCTAGAGTTACAGATAGGACAAGTCCACGAACTAGACCTGGGATCAATCGCACAGTATGGATTCAAAATTGCTTTACATTGAGGACCAGCACAGACAACAGGATTGTAAGAAGCTATCTGCAAATCCTCGATCTCCTTCAGAGGGGTGTACAAACATCCAACTGGAACAACGTTCTTACTGGCATCGGTCTTGGAAGAAGGGAACACGTTCCACGAGAAACGAACACCATTCAAATCCTCATTAGTTTCAAAATCCATCGTTTATTTTTTTCCCTTTTTTCTTCTTACTTCTTTTTTTTTATCCACTAGAAAAAAAAAATTGGCTATCGCAACAAGAACCCTTAGAGTGTAAAAGGTATTCAATTAATTGTTTTCAATTCGCCAATTGCCCACTAACAATATACTGTTTATTTGGCTCTTGTCGTTATACTTTGTCTTGAGGACGATCTGGCTTCTTGTGATAGTTATGAAAAAAAACAAAACAACAAAAAATTGAAGAAATTTGAAAAAAAATAAAAAAATAAAAATCACGTTGATAATGATTAAACAGAACGTGACTGCTCACAAAGTACGAAATTCAATGTTTGTTACCCTGCTGGTTGTATATCACTGTTCACGTGAATGATACGGTTTTTTTTTTTGCTCTGCTCTGTTCAATATCATATCATCGTTATATTGTCAATTAGTATTGTGCTGATAATAATGATATATAGGAATCAATGAATATCCTTAAGCCAGGCTTTCCGTCATTTTAACTTCAGAAGCTAAGGAAGCTCCTCTCTTATTTTGGCTGGCTCACAATTATTTTTTTTTTAATTTTTTTGGTGTAGGGGAGAAAAGATGACAGATTTAAAGATTCCGTTACTATGTGGGTTGATACGATTCGTGATATCGTACAGTTTCCCATCATTAAGAGATCAATTGGATAATACTGCAGAGTTTTCCACTCCTTTCACCTCCTATAAATCACTCAAAGAGGGTGTTTATCTGCTAAGCAGAGGGTTTCCCCTGTATAACGGTGGTGTAGTCCATCAACCACCAGTGCTGTTGGCAGTGTTACAGCCGTTTATGTGTCTGAACGTAGATTGGATCCTATTTAGTATAGTGGATGCTATCATATGTTACCAACTGATGGCGCTGGCGAGCTCTGGTGCTCCGCAGATAACCGTTTTCCTAAAAAGAGACAAGAATAAACAGACAATTGTTTCCACTATTGGCCTTCTCTATGCATTGAATCCATTGGTTATTCTGTCAACGGTAAGTGGATCATGTACAGTCTTTACAAACCTGTTTATTGCGTCGACCTTATACTTTATCTCGAGAAAAAATATTGTGGGGAGCTCAATCTCTGCTGCAATTGCCGGTTACCTCTCAACCTATCCAATCTTACTGGTTATACCTTTGACAGCTTTAGTGCATAAAATTAAACCCAATGGATCTAAATCACTCCTAAACAATAATGACGTGAAACTGTCTTTACTAGCGGTTTTTGCAACTGTGATATTTCTGTTCCTATGCAGTTATATGATCTCTGGTTACAGCTATAACTTCATCCCATTCTGTTATTTTCAACATATAGCTTTTGGTAAAACTTTCCCAAATATTGGTCTGTGGTGGTACTTCTTCGTTGAGATGTTCAATTCATTTGTACCCTTCTATAAAGCGGTCTTTAATGTCTTCTTATGCTCTTTTATTTTGCCATTTACCATGAGGTTTCATTCAACACCATTTTCTGCCTATATCCTGTGTCTTGGATGGATATCATTAACTAGACCATACCCAACTTTAGCCGATTACGGATTCTTTTTAAGCTTTCTGCCGTTATTCCAACAACTTTTCGGGTACATGAAATTTCCAGTTATCTCAGCACTGCTGCTGCTGCATGCAGTCATTCTTTCTCCATTGTTTTATCATTTGTGGATAAATTTGGGTTCAGGGAACAGTAATTTCTTCTACGCATTAACTTTGATATATGCGCTTGGGATGGGGTCAATCCTCGCAGATATTACTTGGGCAACTTTGAGATTCGAATTTGACGAAGGAAAACCAAATTACAAGAAAAAAATTACCCAACTTTAAAAACTATAGCTAAATTATAGGGGTGGATGACCACCAATCTGTCTTCTATTGTAAATTATTCTTTTTGAAAGTTCCGAACCCCATTATTAAAAAGTTAGTTTATTGGAAACATCTTAATTAATCAATGTTAAATCTACCAAAAGGATCAGTTAGATAAAAACCATATTGGGATCTCGAAAACTCAGTAAAAAGCATATGACTTTTCATGGTCTATTTTTGGAATCAGCAGTAGTATATTCGAGTTACAACCGATGGAGTAACTGAAAATAACAACAGAAAACTTCTGTTTTATAGAGTCCTTGTTTATTTGAACCTTGTGGATCATTAACTTACATCTTACTGATATCCCACTAGTGATGGCCATTCATCAAATATATTTTCCAGCATGTGTTGTTATAGCATACAGTATCAATCTTGGCGCGGGGCATCGCCTATGATACGAACTAAGTTACGTAATTTGTGATAATTTACTCTTTAGCGCAAAATGTATAGTTCTAAGATATTATAACTCGTCCTCTTTAGCCATGTAGCAGTTTTGTAATTATTCTGAACGATGTACTTCCCGAGTGGAATTGTTTTTAAGCCTACCTATATAGCTTACCCATCTTATGCAGCCAATACCAAAGATTATTGCCAGTCATTCGATGTATGAGTAATTAATAAAGGAATATGAAAATGGTGAATGGGTGGAAAGCAAAGAATGACAGACGCTCTGTAATGAATCAGGTTCATTTAGAGAAGAACTAGGAACATTTATGACGCAACAATGTTTTATGTAATATGATGCAATTTCTAAAGCAATGTCAGACTCAGTATCATAATCTTGTCTAATCTAAGTCTACACCTCAGTCCTCACAGAAATCATTGCTCAGGAACAGTCTCATTACTATATTTAGATTTAACGCTAAATCACCGGAAATGCAGTGACTTCAGCTCAATATGAATAAGTCAAAGTTTTTGAAATCGAATAGAATACGACAATGCACTCCATTTTTTATAACGTAAAATCCTGTTGTTTGTGCATCGAATTTAAACCATGTATCCATTTCCGCAATCTCTTTTGCTGCTGCTTCAATATGATTTTGTTTCTACATATATTATTCATTCATAGTGGGAACAATGGATGCCACTGTGAATGTAACTGTTAATGTTTAGTCAGGTACCAAACCAATTTCTTGTTGTTAATTCTGTTGAAAGACCTACAGGTATTTTCGTTTATTGGAAAAGAAACAAAGAATACCCGTTAGGATTCTTGCTAGAATCTGCAATCCCTAGTTGGATTTAGTTTTAGCATTATCGTTCTGTACTAACTAACATCTATTTTAATGTAATATACCAAAACCCTCCAGTGGATTTTAATACAGAAAATTTTATAAACAGCTCCTCATACAAACACCAAATCTAACCCTTAGCGCTGATGCATGGTATACGTTAAACGATGCAGTGTAAAGTATATAATATGTTTTTGAACTCTCTGTTTTCAACTTATTAACTTCATGTTTCAAACATTCATTCAAAATGTTGTGAGATAAATACGCTACTATTTATCATATATATTATACAGCGCTGTACTTCTACTAATATCTTATTTTACTATTTCCTCTATTATATACCACAGATTCTTAATAAACAAATTGGAAGGGAAAAGGATAGAGATATTAATTTATTTTTTGGATCCTCTAGTCTATTCATTTTAGACATTATGTGGTACAGAAAGAGATTAATTTACACTGTTTTATTATATCGTAAGAACGATATAAAATAAGAATAGTGAGGTTAATTTGTAAGAAAAAGCGTTTCAAAACACATCAATAAAATCATTTTAGCATTTTTTGAAAACAACTCTCTCGGTGTATATTACAAGAACTAATTATTATCTCAATCATCTACATAACTGGGTGCTAGATTAATCTTTCACAGTAATTTTTGGTGAAGTTCAACAGTACTTGTAGGCTCTATGGGATAGTTATAAAATATGTGCAATTCTAAGATAAACTTACCTTACTTGGTACAAAAGGAAACGCTGACAAACTAATTGTGAAAACTTTCATCATCATTAGTATCAACACGTTCAGAAATATAAGAGAAAATTATTGTATGTTGATGCTAATTTATTTATTCATGAATGATTTCCTCTAGATATCTTCTTGAGTCAATGACTTCGTTCTCGACTTCCCAAAGAGCTCTAATTTCAGAACGGCCAAATAGAAAAGAAATTAGGCCATCAATGACACCTGTTACAGCCAAAACTATTCCAAATAATACCCAGAATATTGATGACCAACCCGCTCTATTACTTGTGAAGGTTGTTACAACAGCAGTACCAATCATTAATAAGACAGAGACCCAAAAGTGTAAACCCCTCAGTAGCTTTTGTTTCTTAGCGGTGTTTAGGTATTCTTTAATACAGGATTCCAATTCCTTATAAATGCGTATTCTGTCCATGAGCTTTGATTCAAACTTTCTATTATCTTCTGGACAATGGACCTCTAAAGTACACGTGTAGGCAAAATGGTCAGAAAAACTACCAATATCGTCAATTAATTCTGTAAATCTAATCCCAGTTTCAATTGTTCTTAGTCTCCGTGGATCTACGAGTGCATAATCTAACCTACAGGCCTCATCTGGTCTTCTTGTTGCCCTCCAGGTATTTAGTGTCGAGTCGCAAGTTGTGCATGAGTAAACAAGCTGGTCCATTGCATTCATAATCGTGATCTTTTCTAAATCTTGTTTCCCATGAAGTTGTTCCCAGGAATCGACCAAACCAGCTTCAGTCGTTAGTAGGTTATGTGGAAGTGAGCCCGGTCTTGAGTTTAAATCACCAACAATAATCACTGCATGACCAGAATCTCTATACAATTTAGCGATTTTAGCAAAATCCCAAGCTTGACATGATCTATGGCACATATACGCGGCATCTCCGGTCAAAGAATATGGTGCATGCATATGACTGTTCATAACAACAATTGGATTGTCCGGGAAATCTCTATTACGTAGGGTCGTTATAGCAATCGATTTTCCAACGTACCAATCCCCTCTGTGTATAGCACTTGGCCTACCGTTAATTGGGTATCTATACAAAAATGTCGACTCGATTGGGATCTTTGAAAGAATGGCCAAGCCTGGGCCGGTTAAAATACCAGAATAAAACCATCTATGGTAAGGATATCTTTCAGAACATCTCTTAACAATATACTCCCAATCTTCCTTACACCATATCTCCTGTAATGCTACGACATCATAGTCCTCGCTATAATCTTCAGGATACAATTCGTCACTATTTGGAAGTCTTTTGACTCTTGGATCTACCTCACCTGCAAGTTTGTCCGCAAGCAGCTTTAAACGTTCCCTTCTGTGTTTTGACACATATTTTAATCCCCATGTATTAAATGTAAGCAATTTAAGTTTTTGTGAGGTAGTTGAAGACATAATACCCTTTTTTTTTTATTATCTTATTCTTATCGAATTTCTTCAAAGTAGGAGCAAAAGGCAACAAAAGCCAAAAAATGAATTAATAAGATCAGATCTACAGTTAATTTTTGATGTAGTATATTCCAACGGTTGTTATTTATTTACTGAAAGTATTTCAGCGCCATTGAAATCTGATTCATTTCCATTTTCGATTGATTTTTCTTTTATTTTATTTTTTTCGCTACTCATTGAGCTGGAAAAAATTTTTTGCGATGAGCTATAGCTCATCGCATATTTAATAAAATAAAATATTATTAATTAAACTCTTTGGAACACCTTAATCAGTTACTTCAGATATATTTGGGAGGAGCTCGAGTGTAGTGAACACATACAAATAGATAGAAAACAAAAAGTAGCTAATAATGGGAAAATCAAGTGGGAAACTAGAAAAGAAGCAGGATAACGAAGATTTCCATCCTGAGCTAGAGGTTTATGATGATGCTATTGGTGGGTTCAAAGAAGGTGTTAATCCGCAGATGTTTTTTGGTGTTTTGGATAGGGAAGAGTTAGAGTACTTTAAACAGGCAGAGGCCACGTTAGCCCTTGACACCTTTGAGTCCAATGAGGAAAAAGTTCAATTTGTTACAAATGTTATCCAGGAAGCTTCAGGGAAAGAATTAAAATTGGTGACGTCACAGATTTGTTCTAAGTTAATGGAAAGGCTTATATTAAATTGCGACGATGCAGAACTAAAAAATATTTTCCAAGCATTCAATGGAAACTTTTATAATATTTCTTGTCACAAATATGCCTCCCATGTGGTTGAGACATTGTTTGTTAGAAGCGCATCACTTATTGAAAAAGAGTTACTTACTCCTCATTTTGATGATACTGCCAATGATGAGGAACAACTTTTTGCCCCCATAGAGACTTTGTTTCTTCATATGCTGAACGAAATGAAACCAAACTTGAAAAATATGTTAAACCATCAATATGCTTCGCACGTTCTAAGACTCATTCTCTTAATTCTATCTTCAAAGATTCTACCTAGTTCAACACAGAATAATTCTACTTTACGGTCCAAAAAATCTAAAGTTGCACGTAAGATGATCAATCTCAAGGACAACGAAGATTTCAATAAAGTTTATCAAACTCCAGAATCTTTTAAGGTTGAATTGAAATCAGTTTTAACCAGTTTATATGAGGAATTAACTGGTGGAGCTAAAACTAAGTCTGATATCAGTCCATCTGCAGTTACCAAATTCAGAGAACTTTGTGTTGATAAAGTTGCATCTCCTGTTATTCAACTGATCATTCAAGTGGAAGGTATTTTTGACAGAGATAGATCTTTTTGGAGATTAGCATTTAATACCAATGACGAAAAAGATCCAAAAGAGGAGGCTTTTATGGAATATTTATTGTCAGATGCAGTTGGTTCTCACTTCCTGGAAAACGTCGTTGGATTTGCTAAACCTAAATTTGTTGAAAGACTTTACCGTATTTATATTAAGGATCGAATAGTAAAATTGGCAAAGAGAGATACCACTGGTGCTTTCGTGGTCCAAGCTCTGTTAAAGAATTTAAAGGATAAAGAGGTCAAGGAGATTCTTGATAGCATTATACCTGATTTGAGTATATTATTGAATTCGAATATGGATTTTGGTACTACAATTATTAGTGCATGTACCAAACAAAACAATTACAAAAGAGCTGATGTTATTGATCAATTAGTAAAAAAATACTATAATGAAACTTCTGAAGAAAAAAACATTTTAGAATCATGTTTATTATTATCATCTTCAACTTTGGGTAATACCAGAGATGATTGGCCTACTGCTGAAGAGAGAAGGAGGTCACTGTTCCTGGAAGAACTAATCGATTTTGATGATAGATTTTTAAATATCACAATCGAAAGTATGCTTGCTTTACCTGAGCAAAGACTATTACAAATGTGCTATCATGGCGTGTTTTCTCATGTTGTAGAACATGTGCTACAGGTACAAAGAGTCGAAACCATTCAAAGGAAGCTTCTACTAAATATTTTAGTGAAAGATATTGTGAACATGTCATGCAATGCTTACGGTTCCCATATCGTTGATAAACTCTGGAAATTTTCTGCTAAACTTACTTTATATAAGGAAAGAATTGCAGCTGCCTTGGTAGAAAACACCGAACTGGTAAAAAATAGTGTCTATGGTAGACAGGTCTGGAAGAACTGGCAATTGGAGAAGTATATTAGAAAGAGATGGGAATGGAAGAAGATAATCAAAGAACAAGATCAAGAAATATTCCCAAATAGTACAGTATTACAACCAAAAATAGCTAAAGAACAAGATAATAAGAGAAAGATTGATCAAAAACCAGCTGAGAAACGTACTAGAAAGTAATATCATATATATTGCTTACCCTTGTTTGTTAGCTATGGAATTTCAAAATCTGTATTTTAATATACAACTATATATAGACTCCACTATGAGCATTGATTTATGGGCGGAATATCAAACAATACAAAATATCTTTCAAACTTTTTAGTAAAGAATATATACCCTAAAGAAAAAGCAATAATACAGAACGAAACGGGTAAAATTAAATGTGGGCTGTTTCTTTACTGTCTTTCTTATAATTTTGAATTTCGACACAACTTTTAAGCGCAGAAAACAGCTATCATATTATGATTGTGTTTGTATTCTACATAAAAAGGAAGATTAGGTAATGTGACAAATATGAATTACCAGATGTCAGTACCCCTTCTAGACTTAAGGCCTAGATATCTTGCCACTTCATTGAATGTCTCGTTCAATTCTTCTTTAGACATCTTGCTTAGCTCCTTCGCAACATCCTCATCTGACACTTTACTTATGTGAAGTTCTTCAAGTTTCCCCTCTAAGACCTTTTCAAAGTCCTCATGTTCTTTCAAAGTCAGTGGTAACTTTTCATAAAATTTGGCCAAACGGTATAGCCCCTTATCATCAATGCTCTCGAATTCCTTCAACGAGTGTGGGAACATCTTATCAGTCAAAGATGGGATTTCACCGTCAGCGTTTGGGATAGGTGCCAACGTGGCCTCAGGGTCGGTCTTTGTAGAATTCACTAAACGCCTAACAGATCTCTCTTCAATGACGTTCAATTCCCCTTGCAATTCAGCAACTAATTGGACTAAATCCTCGTTAGTCGCAAAATCGGTTGAGTCGAACTGAGCATTGACCTGCGCTTTAGAGGTCCCAAAGTTATCGACATCGGTTTTCTGTTTAGCAATTTGCAATTCCATAACATTTTTACCGGTTTTAGAGAGCAAGAGGCTCTGCTTCTGCACCAAGGCTGTCAAATCGGCAACCTGCTTCTTCAAAGTTTCCAATTCACTCATTCCGTTTCCCTTTATTGCAGTATTAAAACAGTTATAAAAGCTCCTTTCAAAATTAAGGATAAGTACCAGCCTTCTATCTTCCTTACTCTTATTTATAACCGAATTTGCTGTTTCTATCTGTGCTAATAAGTTTTGTGTCTCCTTAATCTTTTTTTTATGAAAGAGATTCACCCCTCAGCGAGCCCCACCTTCCGCTCATACGGAAAAACGGATATTAACTATACATATATAAGTATATATAAAATAAATATATATAGACAAATGTACGAGTACAATTGTGTTGGTGTTAAAATTGGAAACTAAATAAATTCGAAAAGACATTTTATAAATTTCCTCTTTTTCTATTGCATTGACAATAATAAGTGTGTGCCACCCAATTTTATATATAAATATATGCAAAATGAGTTTAAAACAATTATATTTTTTTTCTTAGTTATATTGCATGTAACGGGATGTTGAACTGAATTTTTTGTAACCATTGATTACTTTCTCGACGGCCTTCAGGAAGTCTTTTTCTGTGGCTACCTTTCTTCTGGCTCTGATGGCAAACATACCTGCTTCTGTACACACGGATCTCAGTTCTGCACCAGTTGAGTTTGGACAAAGCCTCGATATTAATTCCCATCTGATATTCCTTTCAACACTCATAGATTTCGAATGGATACGGAAGATATTGGCCCGACCTTCAAGATCTGGCAAGGAGAATTCGACCTTACGGTCAATTCTACCTGGTCTTAATAGGGCTGGGTCCAGTGTGTTCGGTCTGTTAGTTGCGAACATGACTTTGATATTACCACGAGGATCAAAACCATCTAGCTGAGTGATCAACTCCAGCATAGTTCTCTGCACTTCATTGTCACCACCAGCACCATCATCGAAACGGGCACCACCAATTGCATCGATTTCATCAAAAAATATAATACATGCCTTTTTTGTCCTTGCCATCTCGAACAATTCTCTAACCATCCTTGCACCTTCACCTACATACTTCTGAACTAATTCAGAACCAATCACCCTAATAAATGTAGCATCGGTCCTGTTTGCCACGGCTCTCGCACAAAGCGTTTTACCTGTACCAGGTGGGCCGTATAATAATATACCCTTTGGGGGGTCAATACCTAATGTAGCGAATCTTTCTGGGGATAGCAAAGGCAATTCCACCACTTCTCGTAGTTTTTCGATTTGCTCTTTACAGCCACCTACATCACTGTAAGTGACATCTGGCTTCTCTTCCACAGTCATCATCGTCACAGTGGGGTCAATTCTAGGTGGGAGCGGTAATTCTATATGATATTTTGATCTATCGACACCGACTCTCATGCCTTCTTCGATATCGGTTGG
Source organism: Nakaseomyces delphensis CBS 2170 (assembly GCA_001039675.1). Taxonomy (NCBI): domain Eukaryota; kingdom Fungi; phylum Ascomycota; class Saccharomycetes; order Saccharomycetales; family Saccharomycetaceae; genus Nakaseomyces; species Nakaseomyces delphensis. The sequence goes on from CAPT01000079.1 coordinate 129,909, forward strand.
TGACACACGCTCACCCAAGCCAACAACAAATTTCGCAATCTGCTTCAGGTTGATCACATATTTAGCATCTTCATCATCATCCGCATCGACGTCTCCACCTTCATTAGCATTCTCTGAAGACGCTGCCGCCGCACCAGAACCTGCTGTGGTACCAGCAACGGTGTCCTCACCTTCGTTACTATTTTCCGCACTACTCTTGATAATCTTCGTACAACGAGCCACTTGCAGCGGGTGCTCCTCACTCAACCTTTGTCTGTCACCCATAATATCCCACAAATGTGATGGCGCCAGACCAGTATCACTCTCTTTAATACCCGACTTCTCCTTGATACGTTGCTCAATATCCTTAAGATCTTTCTCCGTTTCTTTCAACTTCGCTGCATATGGCGCAGCACCGTACGTCTTCAGAACTTGGATATCGCCCTCCGTTAACGGCGTAGCCTTATCGTCATCGATCTTAGTGCTGTCATCATCAATTGGCGCCTTGTACTTATCCCAATCTTCCTTTGGAGCCATATCTCTATTTTTTTTTACCTAAATAATATAAAAAGCCACGTCTTTCACAATAATAGAAGGCTTAGAAAAACTATCTACCTCTTGGATATGTACTAAATTACTTATATTTATTGATTCAAAAGCTCTGGGATCTTCAATTAAAAACAGTTAAGAAATGGGATAACTAAAGCCCTTTTTCGCCTCCGATTGCTCTTTTTAAATTCAGTGCTAGAACTTTATTCACTATGGTGGCAAAAAGTCATATGACTAATCGTGAATTATGATAGAAACCACAATCATCAATTGTTTTATTATAAAATTAGCATTACGTACATGTCAGTTATTGTAGATGTATGTTACCTCTCTCTTCCTCATATACTGTAAGAAGAATACGTTGGGTTAGCAGAGGAAAAAAGGAATGGTTATTGGAATTGGTTGTGATTTTGTTTTTAAACCAACCACATGGTTATTGTTTGTGCCGAAGTATATATCATAACTATGATTCCAAACGTCAGTAGTATTAAGTCTAGCCATAGGTACAATGATGAGATCATCCCCTGGAACGCCTTGTAATGTAGCATTGGTGGGTATATGTAGATCAATGGGACACATGCTAGTGACCCAACCAGGGAGACGAATTTGTCGAGGTCATTGGCGCCTATCCATGCAACTGCTGCAGAGAAGCACACCACACCCGCCCTGAAATAGTTCTTCAACCATTTAATTCTCGGATTGTGTTTACCAGAAGAATGTGGGGAGAAAGTCCAGTTCTCCAATATCTTGATGGCTGGGAACAGCTGGAGCGGGGTGGACAACAAGATGGCCAATGCGTATAATAGCTGGACTGACTTTGTGTATACACTATCCTGTGGGAAGTTCAGTAATACAACAGTCTCGACACTGGAACCAAATGCGCAGTAACATATTAGACCACACGAGATGAAAATAACAGTGACAATTACCATAACAGCAGAAAGCGAGGCATGGAAATGTTCTGGGTTCTTCATGGACTCTTGAATCGGGATTAATAAACCGATACCTTCAAAGGTAAAAATTGCTGTACCGATAAACAGGGACCAGTCAACTCTATTAAACACAAGCATTGTATCGGATGCAACACCATTCTGGCTAACATGGCTAATTGAGAACCAATAAACGTAAATCAAACCTAATAAAATGAAAAGGTCAGCAACTAGTGCAGTACCACTCAGCTTTGTAATGTTTCTCGTTAGAGCCAAGGGTAAGAATATCACCACTTGTAGCAAGATGAAGATGCCAATACCAAAGTCAGCATTCAATACATTTTTTGTAAATACTTGTAAATTTGTTGCTGTGAACACCGTGTATGCCGAGGCAAATCCAATTTGTGATAATGCTATTGACCATAAAATTGCTAGTTTCATTTTGGAGCCATACAATTTATTACCCATATCACCGTAACCGTCCAACTGAACTTGATTCTTCGTGTCTATTAAGAGTACAAAGCACCAATAGGATATGAGAGCACAGAATAGCAGCACCACCGAACTGAAACCCCATCCACCATTATGGAATGCCTTTGGTAAGAATAATACGCCCGTTCCAACGAACGACTTCAACAGTAACAGAACAGCTTTAGTAGTGGAAGATTTGTGGGACTGACTGGGAGGATGATGTCTTCTTGGTTTTGTATTCCTTAATATATTAGTGGACTCCGTCTCTAGTGCCTCTTCATCATATTCCTCTTCGCTTTCGTCCTCATATTCAGAAAGGTCTTCACCAGCAAAATGGCCATATAAAGTTAAGAATTCAATAAAATTTCTGGTCAAGAAACTGGGAGAGGGATCCTCTCCTGTCTCTTCCCTGTGCTTGGCAATCAAATACGATCTTCGGAACCCACCTGGGGCCCGTATTTCTTCGTGCGTCATTAACACGTCAGGAAGTTCAGGTCCACTACGGCCGTACTCTAAGGTCGAGTTGTTGTTCTGAGAATTCAAGTTATTATTCGTCGATCCGTAGTTCATAATACTGTTCATATTTGAAGAATGTGTTGATATTGCAGAGAAACTCATCGATCTTCTCCTTTTAGATGGTGTACCGTTCAAAATCTCGTTCGGCGTAATGTTAGAATTCTGTAATTGTGCGCTTCCATTTAGAGGGCCTTGTCCCTGTTGTGGTGGTGATGTACCTGGATGTTCCTTGGCCCATTTATACAGGTCTCTGGTCATGTCGGCACCTTGCATCTGCAGATGGTTAGGTGTGCTCGACAGGTGGCGTGCTACAGCATCCACAACATGCTGTTTAGGGTTCTTTATATCGATATCTATATTCATAGGCGTGTTTTTTATTATTGGAGATGTGGATGTAGGATCTCTCAACAATGCTGCTGTGGTACTCGGCCTCCTACTACTGCTTCCTTTAGTTTTAGTCCACGCGCTCTCAGCACTCGGTGATTTCGCAGAATCAGGCTGCCCAGGAACAGATGACGAAACACTTCGCTTACCTTTGATTTCTATCTTGTTAACCATGATGCGAATGTGTCAACTCCTCTTCTATATTGTTTCCAAGCTATAATCTTCCCTTTAAATTATGATATACGCAATTAAAAGAATGAGATGATTTTGGTTTAATATTTTTTTATTTTCACCTGAAATTCTACTGTGCGGATGTTTCTCAGCTCGAGAATGAAAAAAGCTTTGAAAAGTTAAATATTTTAATTAGTTTCGAAGTTCAAAGATACTACTATAACGGCTGCTTCGCCAAAACTGACTAGTCTGAGATGCACGATATGATTATCATTTAAAATTCATTGCTGAAGGTGATAAGCAGGTATGGGTAGAAAGTTGAGGGTTGCTGTGCAGGGATGTTGTCACGGTGAGTTGAATAAAGTGTTTGCTTCGGTAGACAGGATGCACAAGGTCAAACCAATTGATCTCCTGATAATTTTGGGCGATTTCCAGAGTATACGTTCTTTAGAGGATCTCGAATCTATTAGTATTCCTTCTAAATACCAAAGGATGGGTGATTTTCATCAATATTATGAGAACGATCGGTTTCGAGCCCCGGTTTTCACGATTATAATCGGTGGTAATCATGAGTCAATGAGACATTTAATGGATCTTCCGTACGGCGGTTACATTGCCAATAACATGTTTTATATGGGATATTCCGGTGTTGTGTGGTACAAAGGTTTGAGGATAGCTGGCCTGAGTGGGATTTGGAAGCACTGGGATTTTGAGAGGGATAGACCTACCGTGAAGGATTTAGATATGGCAGGTACGTGGAGTAAACGGGTACGGGAGTTGTATCATGTGAGAAAGTTTGATATTATACCATTGTTTATGATTAACAAGCCCATTGATATTTGTATTAGCCATGATTGGCCTACAGGTGTAGCGCAATATGGGGACGTGGACCAGTTACTCCGAATCAAGCCTTTTTTTGAAAGAGACATTAAGAAAGGGCAATTAGGGAACCCATTAACATGGGACCTATTGCGCAGACTCCAACCTACGTGGTGGTTTAGTGCCCATTTACATGTTCATTATAATGCAATCATAAAGCATGGTAAAAGAAGTATAAACTCACGGAATCAGAACAAAAGGCAGAAAAAAAATGAAGACGAAATAGACTTGGATCTGGACACTCATGCTTACGAAGATACTGGTATTGATGGTCAGGAAGAGGAACCGAGGGAAACTTCGTTCTTATCACTAGATAAATGTATGCCACGTAGAAAATGGCTTGATGTTATAGAAATTGAAACTAATTCAAACAACGGATTTCAGGACGACAAGTTTTATTGGGATCCAGAATATATCTCTGCATTACAAAAGCTTGAGAAGAATAAGTATGAAATGAAAAAAACACCGTTCTCTGAGATAGATTGGGTAAGTTTTCAACAAACTAGTGTCTTACAGGACAAGACATATTATGAAATACCTGAATATTCTGCAGGAATACAAAAAGATGAACAAGGACAGACACGGCAATTTATATCCAAGTACGTTACTGCCTGAATATAATATTCGAGTAATTCTGGAATCTTTTTTGCTTAGAGGTATTATATTTGAAGTGTCCTATTTACGATGATTTATTGAATATAAAGTAGTGTAGTAATATGTATGAATGTCAAAAAAAAAAAATACCGATTTATAAACTAGAAAAAAAAAAAGAAACTGGTGTTTTTTTTACCTTTTTTATTTTTTGTTATCTAGAACTTGAAGACTTGGTCTTGAGAATAACCTAGTTCCTTCAAAGCACCAGTCAATTCACCTTGGTCCATTGGCGACTTCTTTTGGCCGGAGATAGTTTCCATCAAAGGTGGTGGACCACAGACGAAGACGACTGTATTTTCCTTTGGACCAGGAGCGTTCTTAGCCAAGAAGTCCTTGTTGATGTAACCAACGGAACCGTCGAACTTGCCAGATGGGTCCTTGTCAACGAAGTATGTAATTTCAACTTGTTCAGGGTGCTTCTTTTTGATCTCGTCCAGTTCCTTCTTCAGCAAGATGTCGCTTGGGGACTTGTTACCGTAGAACAGCTTAATCTTAGTCTTGTCTTCTGGGTTCTTAGAGATCTGGTGAACCAGTTGGTACAATGGGGTGATACCAGAACCACCACCGATCAAGGTCAAAGTGTCATAGGAGTTAGCCTTCCATTGCCATTTTGGGATAGGGCCTTGGAAGGACAAAGTATCCTTTGGTTTCAATTGGAACATGTGGTCGGTCATCTTACCGCCTGCGTAGTGCTTCACAAGCAATTCCAAGTAACCCTTGTCATCGAGGTCATTCACTGGGGTGTAAGGTCTAATCACAGGGGAGCCCTTAGGAGTCATGAACTTTGTCAAGACGGCAGAGGCCAATGTCAACCCGCTGACACTGTCCTCAGAGGGCAACTTGAAAAAGAATCTCTTGGTGTCATGAGACTCCTCCAATACCTTTTCCAATTCTAGGTCAATCCATTTCCTGTCACCGATAAAGACCTTTGGATTTTCGTTTTTGATGGAGGCATCCCAAGTGGCCATGTAGCGAGCACCGAAACCAATGGCAATGGCACCAATTGCGTATGGCAGGATTCTCTGTGTTGGGCGAACAAATCTAGCAAGGGACATCTGTATAAATATAATAATATCCTATGGGTTGCGTTCTCTTTCTTTTTCCCTACAAGAATACTTTGTGAGAATATTAATATGTATGCATATGCATATATATATATATATATAAATAAATATATAGTGCAATATATAGTGCATGACGTAAGGAGAGAAATTCTAAAGTCGTGAGAACACACCTTAGGAGTAATTGCCCTTATAGGGGTGGGGTTGCGAGACGGGGAAAGTCTAGTAAACTAAGAGTGTTGCAAACAGAAAACAGAAGCAAATGACAAGGAAACACTTGCAGGAAATGTTTTATTTGAGCACATATACAAAAGTAATCTCCCCCCCCCCCATCTGCAAAGCTTTCATTTCACACACTGGGACCTACTCCCCACTCCCTTCAGTCCGGCTGCAATCAAATTAACTCTTAATACTATCATTCTTTAAAAGGACTTACCTGGAAGGTGATTGGCCTGCATTTGGCTTTGGCCCATTTGGAAAAAACAAAAACATAAAAAAAAGAAAGAAAGAAAATTTTTGAAAAATTCGTGTCAAATCACGTGACAATAAATGGGCACGTGACCGTAAAATAAAGTTACCCTCTTGGTCCCTTAAAAATTAGTGTTACCCTGCTCAATTTCTGTTTTTCGGGTAACTTTTGGTGTTTTTTAGGGGGGGTGGGGAGCCCCAACAAGGATGGCCCGTTGATCACTATATGCGTAAGCACTATATATATGGTCATTATATATATAATGCTACCTAAGTGGTTTGGATGAATAGAGTTCTTAAGAGACAAGGGAATATATAGAAGGACGCTGGATTCTCTCGCTCTTTTTGTTTTTATTTGCTATCAAAGTTATGCTCTCGAGACTGTCACATAAGGAGCTCATTCAGCTGGCTCACAGGAATTGTATCCCGCCGCTGCTGTCGTCTTTCCACAAGGGGCAGGCTGGTGGCCGGGTCTGTGTTATTGGTGGGTGTGAGGATTACACTGGTGCGCCGTACTTCAGTGCCAATGCTGCCGCGCTGATGGGGTGTGACTTGACGCACGTTATATGCGAGAACAATGCGGCTGGGGTGATCAAGTCGTACACTCCGAACCTGATGGTGCACCCGTACCTGAGGCAGAGTAACAGCAGGCTCCCTAACGGGGACCTCGTTCGGACAGATATGGAGAAAGTGAAGCAGCTGCTCAGCCGGATGCATGTCATTGTTATTGGGCCGGGTTTGGGCCGCGACGCGCAGATGCTGGGCTCTGTCAAGGAGATAATTAAATATGATCTCGAGGAGATGCATGGGGAGTTGCCTATAGTGATAGACGCTGATGGGTTGTTCTTGGTCAGCCAGGACGCCGAAACACGGGATATGATCAAAAGGTTCCCGGAGGGTAGGGTTATCCTCACCCCGAACGTGGTCGAGATGAAGCGGATCAGAGATGGCTTGAATTCCTCAGGCAAGGACGGGCAAGCCATTGTGGATGAGCTGAATTGCGTGCTAGTAGAGAAGGGACAGAGCGATAAGATATACTCTCAGAGGGACAGTGTTCTGCAGTGCGACCAGCCCGGGAGTAATAAGCGTGTCGGGGGACAAGGAGACACACTGACCGGTACGATAGCGTGTATGTTGGCGTACAGCAGAGCAATACACGATTTCAACGTGTGGACACCACCACCTTCAGAACACCTGAAGACGTGGTCAGATTATGCCCTTGTGAGCGCATACGTAGGGTGCACTATCACCCGTGAATGTGCGCGCCAGGCATTTGAGTCCCGCGGTCGCGCTATGCAGACAACAGATCTCAATGACCGTGTAGGTAAAGTCTACGCCTCCGTATTCAACTAGTACTTATATATATCAAAAAAAAACAAAAAGTATATATCGTTAAGGTAATAAATAGATAACGAGATGTCAAGATTAGACTCTATAATAATAGTCACATATAATAATTCCCATATAATAACGAGCATAAAAATATATGTTTTGGTAGTTACCGAACACCCACACAGTAACAAAAAATATAACCTGAAAGTGATAGTTTACCCAGATGGGCTGCCCTCATCCATCCGGGTAAACCGGATTCCACTAATTCCCTTTTCTTTGTTTTTTTGAGCGGCTTCCAAATTAGTGGAAGCCCCAGTAGAGAGAACAAGAAAATAGTGGAATCCCACGGTTATAAGAGATTCCAACAAAAGACAGTTTGCTCGTAAAGACGCCCGCAAAGAGAATTTGGGCCACTTGTTAACGGGCCACTTGCAGGAATAATTTCTTGAAGACAATGGCTAGTGGTCCATGTGATGTTTTCATCCTTTTGCTTCAACTACCCAGCTATTCTGGCCCTGCCACTATATATATATAAGGACCACAGGTTTATAATTGTAAGTTTTTGTAAATTTCTTGTTTCTATTGGGTGATATTCGGAAGAGAAAACTAATACCTACCAAAATATAATAATGCCAAAGTTAGTTCTAGTTAGACACGGTCAATCCGAATGGAATGAGAAGAACCTGTTCACCGGTTGGGTGGACGTCAGATTGTCTGCCAAGGGTGAGCAAGAGGCCAAGAGAGCTGGTCAGCTTTTGAAGGAGAAGAACGTCCACCCAGACATCTTGTACACTTCCAAGCTATCGAGAGCCATCCAGACTGCCAACATTGCTTTGTCTGAGGCCGACAGATTGTGGATTCCAGTCAAGAGATCCTGGAGATTGAACGAGAGACACTACGGTGACCTACAAGGTAAGGACAAGGCCGAGACCTTGGCCAAGTTCGGTGAGGAGAAATTCAACACCTACAGAAGATCCTTCGATGTCCCACCTCCAGTTATCGCTGACGACTCTCCATACTCCCAGAAGAACGATGTTAGATACAGCGACGTCGACCCAAATGTCTTGCCAGCTACTGAATCTTTGGCCCTTGTCATTGACAGATTGTTGCCATACTGGCAAGATGTCATCGCCAAGGACTTGTTGGACGGCAAGACTGTCATGGTCGCTGCCCACGGTAACTCCTTGAGAGGTTTGGTCAAGCACTTGGAAGGTATCTCCGATGCCGACATCGCCAAGTTGAACATCCCAACCGGTATCCCATTGGTCTTCGAGTTGGACGAAAACTTGAAGCCTTCCAAGCCATCTTACTACTTGGACCCAGAAGCCGCCGCTGCCGGTGCCGCTGCTGTCGCTAACCAAGGTAAGAAATAAGCTATAATAAAGTATTAAATTTTATTTTTTTTACAAAAATTTATATAATCTTTTTATTTTAGCTTCTTTCGGTAACAAATACGAAAACTATTAAACGTTAATGATATAGATACACATTCAATAAAAATCTAAACGAAAATGAAAACAATTTATTTACATTATTTACCATACGGTCGTTAAGTTCCTGAATATATATATATATAAATGTAACGTGCAATCACACATTAGTTTCTTCTTGTCAGCACAACAGCAAGTTCATATAAACTATTTATTGGATCATCTAGACTATTAGATAAGACAATATCCGAGCAGAAGCAGGGTTAACAATAGTCCGTCAACTTTATTGATTCTTTCAGTATTAAAAAGATCGCAATCACCCTTTACGTACAATTTTTAATTCGTATCATGGTCATGGCCATTTCAACCGGCCATTCTTTCTACTGAAAGATAGAAAATATGTGTGATTGAATAAATCTTCAATTGAGAGGGCTCTTTATATATACGGTTCTAAATTGGGGGTTATCTCTCCATTGACATGTGGTCATAGCCGCCGCTGGTCCGAATTGGGATACGTTTTAGCCATGCTATAGCCATGCTATTGCCATCCGTTTGGTAGGATATGTCCAATTTCATTTTAGTATTGAGCAATTGTTCGGAGTCTGTTATACAATATCGGTCAAACCCATCATTCTATAGAGCATAGGATACGATATCGCCATCGTGCATCGATCGTAATGGGACACATGTGTGCAGGCGGGGTAATCCGCTGACATTACTCCATGTTGAAGAGGTACGTGCGCATGATAAATAGGGCATTATACAAAGAGAATGCAAATATAAATTGCAATACAAATAAAATCAAAATTGATAAAAGTAAAGATTCGCTAGTTGCGTGTCATGAAACGGCTGGGAGCAGTTGTGCTGTTCTTTATATACTACACTGTCTGGCTGTTGCTCCCCTTGTTAGACCTGGAAGGTAAGTGGTCATGGTTGTTTCCACTACCGAGTCTGTACGCGATATACCTACCTATAATACTCTTATTCATCGGGTTCACCATCATCGGTAGCTACCTCTCCTATATACTTTTAAAGAGTAAATGATAACGTAAATATATTAATGACATATGTTTCACTCTTCTCCTTTGGGGGTTTTTTAAACTCAAAAAATATTCTTTCTATAAAGACATAATTAATAAGTATCTGATGATTAAACTAAATGTTCTTTGATCCAACCGTACCAGGAATCTGTTCTGCCCTTGTGGACACTGCCGGCCTCTGCTTTTATTTCTCCTTCTAAATGTTCGAATTTGAAGCCCTTGGATATATCGAAAGTGAAACTTAAGGTCTCAGCGTCATCGTTTTCGTCAACCAAACTGTGTTCAACATTGCTCAAGGATTTCTTTCGTCTCTCCAAGATCCTAGTAATTTCATTTTCTAATGCTTGCTTAATTTTTGCTGGTTGTCTCGCTGTAAAGGATTCACTCTTATTACATGCAATGAGAATATCCACGGGTTCTCCGATTCTTTCAATGGCCAATATAATGTTCGCTAGATACTCGGCTGTATCCGTGATATCCTTTGGATCTTTAGTAGAATCAACAACAAATACAAGCCCCCTTAAGTTATCACCGAGAGCTTTGATGTGATCTAACAACTTATATGCTAACTTGATATGTCCTGGGAACTCAATTAGCGTAGTTGATGTCTTGTCATATTTTAGGACATAGGATGGTTCTTGAGATATCACGGTATATCCATTTTCATTTTCATCGCTTACTAAAGTATTGAATAAAGCCGTCTTACCACTATTTGATGGGCCAGCGATGATCACTGTAGGTGTACGGTGCTTCAAAAGACTCTTTCTACTACTGGCATTAGCTGGAACCGCATTTCTCCTGGACCGCAGAACAATTACCAAAGTAGTGAATATAACCACTAAACATGCTGCTACAATGCCAATGGGGAGCATTTAATTTATAGGATATGATACGGCGAAACTTTCCAGAGTAAACAAATGTAATTAAAACTTCACGTCTCTGATACCTCTCTCAACTGTGGTTAAAGTCAAAAAAGTTCAAATCCCAATAAAAATCGTTAAAAACTGATCGTGTATGAAAACAGGGACAATTCGTATTAATATTCTGAGAAAAATTGTACTGTTACATACATCATCTAATGGGTCCATCAGCAATTTTATACTTTTTATTTTTTATTTTTTTTTTCGGAAGCGAGCGTCTGTTATAGAGATAGCTGCTAAAAAAAAAATCTGATATGGAAAGCAGAAACTGATGACCATTAACTAGCTAAGTCTTCATTCAAACAGTGGTAGGCATAGAAAAGGAATAACTGAAATCCAACTGTGGAAGGTAAAAAAAGTGTTTAAAAGCAGTGATGATACGACTTCTGGCAAAGTTGGAGAGTCAGCTCCCATTGCCCACGGTGATTTGTAACGCCAGAAGATGGAACTCTACATTTACCGCAAATGTATTGCAAGGATTAGAAGTGGATTCCGCCTATAGGAATTCTAATGGAGAACTTCGGCATGGAACTAATGCTAAGGAAGCGCGTTTACAACTGCAGACACTACAGGGAAGAACAAATCGATCAACCATCGAACTCAACAAAGAAATATCAAAGGTGATCAATGATCACATTCTAAGTCAACATATACCGAATAATGTTAGAAGAGTTGCAATGAATTACTTTAAAGAATTACAAGAGAAAAATAGTCTTCATCGCCCATGCAAGACAGCGTTGGAGGTTGATAGCCATATCGCCTCCATATTCCTGCAAAATTATGCCGCCATATATCAGTCATTATCTGAACTCAAAAAAAGAGTACCTGATTTTAGACCAAGGAGGATATTAGATGTGGGATATGGTCCTGCAACTGGTATTGTAGCTTTTAATGATTTGATGGGACCCGAGTACAAACCTGATCTGAAGGATGCAGTTATTTTTGGTCCTCTAGATATGCAGAAAAGAGCAAAGATTATTCTGAGCAGACAATATAATGAAATAACAGATACAGAACAGAGCATTTATTCAGAGGAACAAAATATAGATGAGATCCCCAAAGACGACGACCTTGTTGGTGAAATAATGACGAAAAAGATCAAGATAAACACAAACCTGAGAAATACGACACCAAGCGCCCAACAATACGACTTAATAATTATAACTCACCAACTTTTAAAATCAAAAGAAAAATTCAATACCCAGATTGACGAGAATATTACTCATTTCCTAAATATCCTCTCACCTGGTGGTCACTTGGTTATCATAGAAAGAGGAAATCCAATCGGTTATGAAACTATTGCGAAAGCAAGACAAATTATGTTGAGACCTGAGAATTTCCCAACCGAAGTGGGGAAGATCCCAAGGCCTTGGTTGAAAGGTGCATTAAGTAATATGTTCAGAGAAAATAGCAATGAATACAATGTTACAGAATCTGGAGAGTTTAAACCCAACTATTACTTGAAAGAAATAGCTCCTTACCCACATCATGCCAGGGATGTCCTACAAACAGGCAAACCTTTATATTACGAGTTGAAGGAAGGTAAAACTTTGAAATTCATTAATTTTCAAAAGATGGTGAAGAGACCAAAATTCAGCCTTGAGTTAAAGAGGGGAAAACTTCTGTCAGCTTCATGGGAAAGGGAAAATCAAAGGTTCCTAGATTATCGTGGTTCAGGCAGAAGAGACTCCAATAATTATGAGATTATAAACTACTGTTATCTTATCATGGAAAGATCTAAGTCTGATGAAGAAACTATAACGAAAATTGAAAACGAGCGTGCTAACCAAATAGGAAATGAGACGAAAAGTATTGGTCTAGAAGGAGATGGAACTCCGCTTACATGGCCTAGAATAATAAAGGAACCTATTAAGAGAAAAGGTCACGTCATTCTAGATCTAATGGCTCCATCAGGCAATATCGAAAAATGGACGATCCCAAAATCATATTCAAAACAGATTTATCATGATGCTAGGAAAGCTGAAAAGGGTGATCTATGGCCTTTTGGTGCGAAAACTAAACTCGTAGGCATGGCGCCTTTGAAAGTTGAAAAGTTCAAAGAGCTAGAAAGAAGAATGAAGATTGCATCGCGGAAAGAGAAGAAAAAAGATGAAAGGGATATCTCAATGAAACTAAATGAGATCAATAATATAGCTGGAGACCAAGTCGAACTTGCACCTCCTTCAGATGGTACGGAAACCATCGATCAAATGAAAAAATTAGCCAACGCCTATGGCTATTATTTTGATAGACACAAGAAATGATACGCACTGAAGATTGAAGTTACCATTCTTCTTATGTAAATAGTGAGAATAATTTTTCTAATACCATGTATATAATTAGGTAAGAAAACTTATACAGGCATTAATATGTATGGTAAACTAAGTACAAAAAATAAGAATAAATTAAAATGCAAATTATACTCTGCGTAATATACAATCTCAGTAAATATAAAGCAAAGCAATGAGAAAGCGATACAAACATAAATGGTAATTCATAAAACAATGTTAAATCAGGAAAGAATGCAAGACGAATAATTGAAAGGAGGTGTGATTTTTTTAACCGCCCTCTTTGAATTTTGATTTTTTTGTTTCGCATAGGCCCCCTGAATAAACTGATCAACCTTATCTGTTTTTAGCGGTCCTAAGGGTTTTAAAGATCCTGACGGTATAAGTTTTGAAAAAGTCTTAAACCGCTGAGTGGGAGACGATTTGTACGTTCCAAGAGAACGACCGGCACCACCTTCAATTTGGGAAGAGATGGAAGAATTTGCAGAGGCGGATATTTTAGATGTTTGTAAATCTTTGTCACTGGGTGTTTTTTCTACCATATATTTTGATGGTATATTCAGATCATCCAGTTCTAAATAATGCTCACCATCACTAGCATCTACTGGCAATATATTTTCATTTGATAACTCAACAATAAATTGCTCGTTCTGGTTATCTTTCCCCTCATCTATGTCTCCGTCATTTGAATTACTAAGTCTATTTCCGTATTCCTCTGACTTATCACTTTTGTTTTTATTATGCCTTTTCTTAAGGTTCTCTTTATTCCTTTCAATTCTGTATAGTAGAGAAAATATTAGCTCTTTGACGTTTATATTATGCTTGGAGGATGTTTCAAAGTAGTCTTTTTCGTAATCAAGCCCAATTTCTGTCAAGAATTCTGATATTTCTCTGAACTCCACTTTATCTTCCATACTATAATCTATTTTAGTGTTGCAGAATATTATTGGGATCATCTCCCCTTCCAATGAATCCTTTATCAAAGTATAGTATTCTCTCAGGTTGGCGAAGGACACATGCAACTTACCATCGAAGCAAATCACCACAGCATCGGATTGTTTTACCTGGAGTGCTCTAAGCTCGTCGGAGTAGTATTCTGAGATGTCATGGATATTTGCATCCAATATTTCTATATTAACGTGATCATTCAGTGTATATTGAAATCTGTGGGACTTGTCCATGTTAAACTCGACGACATCCTGCTCTGAAACAATTCCGCTCTCGTGCAGATAATTGGCGGAGTAGTATTGTATCCGCTTCTTATACAAGTCATCAGAATATGTTCCTTCCTCTACATTTTCGTAGGAGTCCGTTAGCCATTTTACTATCATAGAGGTCTTCCCAATTTTTGGATCGCCAATTACCAGAATCCTGGCGGTCTCATCCAGATACCTAGGCACATCACCTGAGTCATCACAATTGTATAATAACGGGATCATAGCTGAAAATATAAAAAAAAAAAATTATTTTAGTAACTATAACAGCCTAGACTGAATGTTGGAATAGTATTGCGTTATAGTAGTCGTTCTCACCTCTTATATATATTTCCAAAATAAGAATAGGTATCAGAAGAATATATAACAAGAGGAAATAAATTCCCAACTCGTTCACTGTTTTTTTATATTATTTTTGAAACGTTCACTGGTGTGTCAAAAAAATTAGAAAGAAACAAAAACAAAATTAAGTTTACAATGCAGCCTTCAATGCCTTATATATCTTACAAAATCAAAAAAGCAAACAAAAAAAAAAGCCGATGCCCAAGAAATCCGTTCCCTTCTACAGAGATAATTCCATTAGGCGGACTATCTGTATTCTATTACCATGCATACAGCAATTCTTATGCTCTTATATATCCTATACTATATGAAATCAATTAAAAAATAACAAAAAAAATAAAAAAAAGAAATTCTTGACGGAAAAACCTGCAGCATATCAAAAAAATTTTTTAATTTCTATTTTTTATTGAAGCATCTCCTCTTTTCTTTTCTTTTTTTGCAGATTCCCATGGTGCACGGAACCCCTTCAAAAGCGTAGATCAAAAATCAAATTCCGGTTTATTCCTTTCTACGTCCAATTGTCAGTGAAAAGGACCCTTCTATCCAATGGGTTCTAAAGAAGGGCAGCAGAAAGGCTTAAAAAAAGGATCTGCACAGAAGACGCGGAGATCTCAGACTTTTTTATTTTATACTTCTATTTTTGTTAGCCAAAACAAGCTATGAAAACCCTGTACAATACATGTAAAAAAAAAGAAAGGTACAACAAAATACATGAAAAACGTGGCTTTATATTTGTCCTTAATGTTTGTGCCGAGATTTCAGGACAAATGCAAGAGATGTGCAGAGAAAAGTACGTAGAAAGAGAGATCTGGAGGATTGGGGGGAAGCAAAAAGCTTGACATTTAGCCGTGGCCTAAGTTTTTATTTTTAATTTTATTTATCCTATGGTGTCAAAACCGACGCAGAACACAATGACCACAGCGTGGCCTATCCGCAGTTGTTTCTGGCCTTCCAGAGTTCAGTGCCTGGGAACAGGGACCAGGCTTCTGGAGAAACCTGTTATCACTCTACTGAAAAACGGTCTGTGTTTCGAGACGATAGTCAGTTGATGGGAGGAATAGCATTGGTTTTATGCAGATGTTTATAAAGAATCAAAGTGCAAATAGGCTTTGTTTTGTTTTTTAAATATGTTCTACCAAAAATCAAGTACGAAATCTAGAGGAAAAAAATTACAAACATAACGCCCCTTTCTATCCTTATCATTTCGTAATATTATAATTGTACAAACCCGATAACAATTGGTTCTTATGGTTTTGAAATGAAACAACAAGATTCTTTGAACGTATTACTTATGAGAAGAAATAGGGCTTGTAGCAACCATGGTGAGGACAAATAGTTAAACTCTACATTGTCAAGAGAAAAATGGGAAATCAAAAACTGTATAACCATATGAGCAACTGGATAATTTGTATTTTCTCGCTCAAATAACCAAGCCAAAAACAAATAATCTAAAAACAACGAATATAAATATAATACTTGCCTTTTTCTTAGAGTTCAAAATTAGAGGTATTCGTGTAAAACAAAATTACGTACTGCTAACTGTACAGAGGCATTTTCGCGAATAGCTATACATAAATTATTAGAGTTCATATAATAGAAAAGAAAATGTGGCCTCCAACTCATATATATCACAGGGGTTTTTAGAAGTATTTGAATTTAGGTAATAAATACGATATAATGACAAATCTTGGCTTGAAAAGACTCGAGACACTTTCTAGTACCAATAGCCCTGAAATACTATCGGAGTAATTTTACTTCATAATATTTTGAATTCCGGTTTATTTTCGGCTGGTAACGAAGAAGAAAAGAGATGGAGGGGGGGTGAGAAGCGAGATCAAAGCAATGTGCTCCTTTCAGGAGCACATTGCTGGAACAATTACAATCTGAACAAAGTAGATTAACTATGTGTTAAAAATGTCAAGAATACATGGAAGAATACAAACTTTGGTCTTAATTAAATTGCTTTCTAAAAAAACAAAAAAAAAAATAGGAGCATATATTTTCTATTTCAGTATCCTGCTAATCAAACCCAAGAAATATTTTTCTTGCTTTGCAGTGGACAAAGAATTGAATCCAATTGTTCGTTGTAATGGCTTAGCAATTACTTGGGATTACGAGCAATGAACAAGTTTTCGTCAAGGTAATCACAATGCATATCACAGTTTACGTCTAGTATTATATTTTCTTATTTTCTATTTATTTTTTTTTTTCAACTGTGTGCTCCATGGAAAAAATATTCGATGAAGCGCATAGATAGACGGAGAGACAAACGAACAAACGGTCTGCTAATCCATGGTTATGGCAGTCTGTTCTGATGTCGAGAGCCTTAGTATTACATCTGCTCTTAACTGTTAACCATTGTTCATATTACTTTTTTCTCCCCTGACTTTATTGCTGAGAGAAATATATAGTTGAAAGAATCAGCAAGAACTAAGTTAGCTTTAGCTGTATATATAGAGGCATGGGTAAGAGAAAGAAGTCCAGTAGAGGTCCAGTAAAGAGAGTGGTTCAGAAACTCGATACAAAATTTAATTGTCTGTTTTGTAACCACGAAAAGTCTGTGTCATGTACACTAGATAAAAAGAATTCTATTGGCCATTTATCTTGTAAAATATGTGGCCAATCATTCCAGACTAGAATAAATTCTCTGTCCCAACCAGTGGATGTGTATAGCGATTGGTTTGATGCAGTCGAAGAGGTTAATTCAGGTAGAGGTAGTGATTCAGAAAAAGATAATGATGATGAGAATTCTGATAGTGATTATGAAAGCGATTCAGATGCTGCCCCTGCAGGCCAGGATTCGGATGAACAGGAATTAGACTCTGACGAAGATGAACGGATTGGCGCGGCAAAGAGAGGTAGAGGCGCTCTTGTTGACAGCGATGACGATTAATATTTCATTATGGATTTGTGAATTAACGAAACTAGAAAGAATCAAAAGAAAAAAAATAACACAATCCCCGAAGTCTAGGATTCAATCAATTCTTTATTCCTATAGATTTGTATCAACGGATGCCTCTTCATTATCGAGAATGAGAAACTAGCATTCCTAAACAGTCGTTTCTAGCTATATACATATATAGTATTGTAATGTAGCAAAAAACAACAACAAAAAGCGCCCATTATACTCTCCCTTACCATCGTAATTAAATATTGCCTAATCTTCTATATCATCAAAAATCGACTTAGGTGGCAATGCTGTTCGTATACCATCTAAGGCAGGTCCATCATTGCCATTATCATCGCACAAAGAAACTGTAATGGTTCCGACTGACGACTCCACTGCAACGAAGGATGAAGATTTATGTGGTGATTTACTTACTTGATGGGCATGGGTTCTCGTGCTAGGCTTGTCCTCACATTTGGAGTAATCAAATTCAGAAGGTGGTGAGGATGGAGGAGATATCAAATATAGCTTTTCACTCTTAGGTACTTGCAAATAATCCTTTTCCAATGTATCATTGCCTAAACTGTCTGTAGTTGAATAATTGAAAATGAGCGAATCACAAGGAGGCGCTTTTTTTAGGGTCTCCATCACAACTTCTGAGATAGCATGATCCGGGCATACTATTAAGCATCGTCTGAATTTTCGCAGTATGATGAGCTTTATAGGATTATTTTCTTTTATTTTAAACCGTTGTAGAATATGTTTCAGAAACCACTCGTTGAATAACGGCAATGTGCTAGAATCAGTGATATTTCTCTTATTAGAAGTGACGATAATCGTATCTGTAGCACGCGAGTTCATTTCCTTCCTTTTATTTCTTGCTTATTTTGCTTACTGGTTTTGTATATTTAATTAGATCATTCAAAAAGATGGCATGAATCCATCATAATAAGACTCTCTTCTTCACTCTTGTAGATCATTCATCTAAGCTATTTTTTTTCAGTGTAAAGTGTAAGCGAAGTCCATTTCCAAAAATTCGAAGTTTTCATAAAGATAATGATAGATGGCAGGGAGGATAGATGTTAGCTATTGACTTCAGATACAGCAGACAACTCCCTTCTACAACTCGTTAATACGGAATACTTTGTGAATAAAAAAATAACTGATTCTGTTCCACACTTTTCTGGGTTCTAAGCTTTGAAATCATAATCGAAATCGAGATTGACATCGACATCGACATCAAGACCGAATTATTGATTTCTTAACACCAACTCATTTTAAAAAGAAGGGGCGTTGACAATAATGTTTAGAGGTGTATTTCCTTTAGGACTGAGGTTGCCTAAAACACTGCTGATCAATACAACATTAAGAAGAAATATAACAGGTATTACAAATCCAACTCCAACGAGGACACTATTCACTGCTACGAGGCATTCTTGTGGGAAATGTACTGACGGCCCTAAAGTTAGAGCGCAGTTAGAGTATGTTTATAATTATGATAATCTTATTTTCATTTCATCTTCCAACGAATGATTTCTGTAATGACAGCTCTCAAACAATCGAAAATACTACCATTCTCTCGGAACCCAGATACGAAGCTTTCCATTTAGGACTAAATATACTTGCGGAATTGGATAGATACATCTATATACAGTGACGAAGAGATGAGAAGGTTTCATCATCTTGGTTATCGCTGTCATGTGATCTATCGACAGAGAGAAAAAAATATAAGGGCGTTCCAGGAGAGCGGGTTTGATTTCAGGATGGCAAATTAATGAAAAACACAAGTACTAACCAATAGAAGAATTTTCTTTGACAATTCTCTTTATTGTAATATATAACACTTCTTCTGACTGCTTTAAGTTAAAAGGTTTTTAATTGATATTACTAGAGGACTTTTGAGGAAATAAGAAGTACCATCATAATGAATAGCGCCAGTAGGGAAGTATTACCAACTAACGTTACTCCGATCCACTACGGACTTTCTCTAGAGCCTAACTTTGAGAATTTCAAGTTTCATGGTGTTGAGAAGATTCAATTGCAGGTCAATGACAAAAGCATTGATACAATTACACTTAACAGCTTGGATATTGACATTCACTCAGCTGAATTTGGCCAAACACCGGCTAAAGAGACTATATTCGACACCGAACAACAAACTGTTCAATTCGTTTTTCCAGAGGGTACCCTAGCGAAGGAGTCTGAACCTGTTTTAAAACTAGACTTTACAGGTACCTTGAATGATAACATGGCTGGTTTCTACAGAGCTAAGTATCAGGACAAGAGTACCGGTGAGGAGAAATATATGGCTACTACTCAAATGGAACCGACAGATGCAAGAAGAGCTTTCCCTTGTTTTGATGAACCTAATTTGAAGTCTACATTTGGTATTACTTTGATCTCTGATCCTTCTCTAACTCATCTTTCCAACATGGATGTGAAATCAGAAAATATCAGTGGGAATAAAAAGGTAACTGTTTTCAATGATTCACCAAAGATGTCGACTTACCTAGTAGCGTTCATTGTTGCCGAATTAAAATATGTCGAGAGTAAGGACTTCCGTATTCCTGTCAGAGTGTATACCACTCCAGGTGATGAGCACTTAGGCCAGTTCGCTGCTGATTTAACGGCTAAAACATTAGCTTTCTTTGAGAAAACATTTGGTATCAAGTACCCATTACCAAAAATGGACAATGTCGCTGTTCATGAATTTTCGGCTGGTGCAATGGAAAACTGGGGTTTAGTTACCTATCGTGTGGTTGATTTACTGCTAGATAAGGACAACTCTTCTTTAGACCGTATTCAAAGAGTTGCTGAAGTTGTCCAACACGAATTAGCCCACCAATGGTTTGGTAACTTGGTTACAATGGACTGGTGGGAAGGTCTATGGTTAAACGAGGGCTTTGCTACTTGGATGTCCTGGTACTCCTGTAATGAATTTCAACCAGAATGGAATGTCTGGCAACAGTATGTCACCGATACTTTGCAACATGCTCTATCTTTAGATTCTTTGAGATCTTCTCACCCAATTGAAGTTCCTGTCAAAAGGGCGGATGAAATCAACCAAATTTTTGACGCTATCTCTTACTCTAAAGGTTCATCTTTACTAAGAATGATTTCAAAATGGTTAGGTGAAGATGTTTTCATCAAAGGTGTATCTCAATACTTAGAAAAATTTAAGTATGGTAACG
Organism: Nakaseomyces delphensis CBS 2170; assembly: GCA_001039675.1. Taxonomy (NCBI): domain Eukaryota; kingdom Fungi; phylum Ascomycota; class Saccharomycetes; order Saccharomycetales; family Saccharomycetaceae; genus Nakaseomyces; species Nakaseomyces delphensis. The sequence goes on from CAPT01000079.1 coordinate 150,614, forward strand.
CCAAGACTGAAGATCTTTGGAAAGCTTTATCTGATGCCTCCGGAAAGGACGTGCGTAAGGTTATGGATATCTGGACTAAGAAAGTTGGTTTCCCAGTGGTTACTGTTAAAGAAAATGGTTCTGAGATCGAATTCACTCAAAGCCGTTACTTATCCACGGGTGATATTAAATCCGAAGAAGATAAAACACTATACCCTGTTTTCCTAGCTCTAAAGACTAAATCTGGTGTTGATAATACCCTAGTCCTTTCTGAAAAGAGTAAAAATATTACCCTAGACGATCCATCCTTTTTTAAAGTAAATGCTGAACAAGCTGGTATCTACATCTCTGCTTATTCAGAAGAAAGATGGGCTAAATTTGGCGAACAAGCTGCGCTGTTATCTGTCGAAGATCGTACCGGATTAGTTGCCGATGCTAAGAGTTTATCTTCATCTGGTTACATCAATACTACCAGTTTTTTCAAGCTTATCTCAAAATGGAATGATGAGAAATCATTCGTAGTCTGGGATCAAATGATTATCAGTCTTGCATCCATGAAGGCTGCTTGGGCTTTTGAACCAAAGGAAGTCAGGGATGCATTGAACACTTTTACTAGAGGCCTCGTTTCAGAAAAGACTAAAACTCTTGGTTGGAATTTCAAAAATTCCGATTCCTTTGCTGATCAGCGATTAAAGGTAGCTTTATTCGGTGCTGCTTGTGCTGCTAGAGATCCTATTGTGGAAAAAGCTGCCCTAGAAATGTTTGCCAAATATATTGCAGGCGACAAGAAGGCCATTCCGGCCCTAATTAAGCCTTCTGTTTTCAACGCAGTTGCTAGGAAGGGTGGTGATGATAATTATGAAAAGATTTTCAATATTTACAAAAATCCTGTTTCCACTGATGAAAAGCTTGCAGCTTTGAGAACCTTGGGCAGATTCAAAGAAGCTCATCTTCTACAAAGAACATTCGAGTATCTATTCGATGGAACTGTCTTAAACCAGGACATATATATCCCAATGCAAGGTATGAGAGCCCATCAAGAAGGTATTGAAGCTTTATGGAAGTGGTTGCAAAATAATTGGGATGAAATTGCGAAGAGATTGCCACCTGGCCTATCTATGCTTGGTTCCGTTGTCGTTATTTCAACCTCTGGTTTCTCGTCATTAAAGGCTGCTGAGGAAATTAAAAAATTTTTTTCTACTAAGTCTACAAAAGGGTTCGATCAAAGTCTTGCCCAATCTTTAGATACTATTACATCTAAGGCTCAATGGGTAAACAGGGACAGGGATGCTGTTGTTAAATACCTGGAAGACAATGGTTATTTCTAGATATTTGCTTTTTCTCTCCCGAAGCTATTCCAACAGTAATTTTAGGTGTAGGAGTATATATGTATATTCTTATATTTTTTACTTTCGTAAATTAAAATGGACTGATTGTAGTCATACAATTGAACCTAGTCAAAATGAAATTATTTTCTATGCTTTCGCGTCCTTTTAAAGACGCGATGAAATGCTTGGAAATCCAATTGCACAGCACTATTAATAAGAAAACTGAACTTGAAAATCCAGATTTTAATTTTCTAAATTTGATTTATATCAACAATCACAAAGATATATAGAACTAATTGATATATGTCTTTCGATCAAGAAAAAATACCCGAGGGAATATATTTTCTACCACATGGCACTGAACTGGATCAAAACCTAATATTTTTTACTCTAGGTAATCCTTCCAATACAGCTGGTAAGAGTCGAACATCATTAGTTGCAAGTGCATCTGGTATATATCAAATTAATAATTACAAATTTGGCCAAGGAAGAAAGTATGAAACCGTTAAGGATGAAATTAACGATAGATATCATTATGACGAACAAAGAAGGCCATTGAGGTCTGCAATCATGATATCAGATAGTAAAAAGACAAAATATGATGTATTAGAAAGCTCGACGATCAAACTACTGACAAAATACGATCTTGCTTATAATTTAATTGGTTACAAGTTTAAGGAAAGCCGGACGGTATCTGAGAATGAATACACCAAAGAATCAGGTAATGCAATGAACATCATTGACGATGGAAAATACCTTACTCTAAGAGATTATGCTGATAATTTAATAGACTCCTGCGATAAGAACTGGGAATGTATCCCTATGGACATATTAGCATCATCATTACAAAAAATTTCAGAAACGATTGAAGAGGCTGGCGACACATACTATAAAGTAACTATTGGGTCAGTCTTAAACTTTTTATCGAAAAAAGTAGTTAATTTAGTTCAAAAATTTCCAAAGAGTATAATTATTCCAATTGGCATGAATGATGAAATGAAGCTCAACTTTAAAATATTTATGAGTGTCAATATACTAATTTCACTGATCCCACACTGTATCTACCAAAAACTTCGGACATATGAAAAAGAAATTGATATTTTGGATACATCAATTTTAAAAGCTTTCGAGGCATACAAAAAATATTCGGAAGAATCCAACATCTCTAATTCCGAAGAGGCGTTGCTGCTTGAATCTGCAGCTAATGTTGCTTTCGAAGGAGGAAATGGACCGATAAAAAGTACAGAAAAGTCGAGACCTAAATCAACTATAAAGAAACCCAAGGTGGCAGTAGGTAAAGGTGCCATTGACGGATTTTTCAAAAAAAAATAACTTTAAAAATAAAAAAGTGTAGATTTACGTATTTACATTGACATTTTTATCTCAAAATATTATTTTGGACTCAATCCCGTAGTACAATGTTGTTATGGTGTTTCTAAACATCTATGCCTTGTAAGAATATTATCATTTTCACTCATGTCGGTTAATATTTTTTGCTTGATCTTTTTTATACTCTCTATAAAAGTGGAAGAGTTCAAAACACACTTCAAAAGTGATAAGATAAATAATAATCCACTCTAAAAATGAGCTGTTGCGTTCGTTCAGGAGCGATATTATTGCTCTACATTCATCAGTAGAATAATCAAGTTTACTATTCAGAATATTAATTCTGGGACCAATATCCAAATATCGCGAAACATTTTTGTATATCACTTCCAGCTTCGGTTCACTCCAATACAAATCGGGTGTTTCTATCAATTCTGAATATAAATTCAACCTCCCTCTAATCAAGAACAACTTTCCAATGGACTTTAAAGCATCCGATTCCTTAACATTGAGCTTATGACCTCTGGATATCTTTTCGGTAACTATTCGAGTGTTTGTGATATGCTTCTCCATCTCATTTTCTAATATAGCTAATGAGGTGCTTCTTGAGAGGCCACTGGAGAATGCAGCTTTATCAAGGATTCCTAATGCAGGGTTGATAGAATTTATCAAAATTATATCACCTATCAATAAACTATCAGCATTGAAATCGGTCGATATATTTAAATTTTTCCTTAAGGTATCTTGTTCCTCAAGTGTTGTGAGCTCAGAATAATCCATGTCTTCACTTTCATACTCTTCTATTGAAAGTGGATTAATACTAGCCTTCTGAATTAATGGTGTTATTTCCTCAGTTACTACTTTCTCATCAAATCCCCAACAGACCACTGAACCCGTCTGTCCCAAAACCATAATATCGCTATCAACCCCATTATAATTATATTTAAAGGCAACAATTTCACCTGAAATGAGATTCGTGGGTTTCATACCGTTAACATCAAGTACTTCCAGACATTTTTGCAAATCGTACCTCTCACATGTAGTTATTGTTGTACATTGACGGACTGGTAATGTTCTCATTATCTCATTATCAAAGTTCAAAGCTGCCGTTACTGCATTTACGGAACCATCACCGGGTACACTCTTCGGTACGAAACTTCTTCGTAAATTTCTAGCTGGATTAGCCTTTCCTTTATTCAATCTAGTGATCTTAACTCCATAATCTTCAGTATTACGCTTCTGGAAGGTATCTTTGGTACTATCACGCTCGATATTGTTTAATAATTTATTTGTTGACAGAGTACTCAAACTTCTATATACCTGCCTTCTATTAAATTTCATATAATAAAGCCATGTATTACTAACTGACAGGTGTTTTATTAATACCATTTTCGGCTGCTATTGTAACTTCTAGTCCCTAAAAAATCATACACATACAACTCTTGCAACTTTTTTAAATTTCCATAAATAGTTATAGTGGTAAAAACGTGATGCAGTCATTCATATAATATCAAAATAAAAAAAAAAAAATAACAAAACCGATCTCTGGGATCTATCGAAAACCATGCTTATACCTATAAGTGTTTATATTGTTATTTAAATACTTCTATTTCAGCTCTTCATTTATAACTATCTGCTAATGCCTTTTTAATATCACGTGCCAAACGTTCATCCTTAGAGGCATCCAAATCCATGATATTCTTTATAAGGTTGACCAACGAATCGAAGTTAAATTCATATCTCGTCCTTTTACCAATATGGTAAGTCACCACTACACCATCGTTTTCACCACCTCCGCTGCTTTGTTCCAATTTTTTTACATATTGCTGATTTATAAAAGCTCTTAAAATATCATCCATCGAGAGGTCTAAAATAGGTACGGTTCCATTTTCTGGTATTCCAAATTTTTGTAACTGTTGGTATAGATCAATTTCAAGGACATTGTTTCTTTGGAATAAAATAATACAGAGCACTACTGACAATACACCTTTTAAGATCAGGCTTTCCCTTGTGTCATATTGACTCTTTATGGTGTTGTTAATTCCCAATATATTCTCCTCATCACTTCCGGCGTCCATCCCTGTTTCACTCGGTTCTGCAATATGTTTTATATAGTCTTCTGTTGCCTGTTGCATCTTGAAGTTTTCCAGGATTTTCAATGGTTTCAAATTATTGACAAGAATGAAGTAATTTATATCCTTTGATTTAACGCTTTTATCTGGCTTCTGTGCATGCTCGTATTTAACATTACTTGTAATTTGCTTCAGATCACTAATACCAATCAGTTCATATCCATATATGGTATCCAATTGTTCATTAATAATGACAATGAGGTCCGATAGCGGACATCTTGTCATATTTTCAGCAGTGGCATATAATTTCACAGTTTTCTGTAGTTTTCCGCGACTAATCAGCGTATGCCCTTGTTCAGCGACGGACAATACGTAACCCACAGTTCGATATGCGACTTTATATAGCTTAGAGTTGATTTCCGGAGTTTGACTTGGTTCAGGTGATCCTTCCATTCCAGTAAAACACAATTTTCGGTTGCGGCAGTACAATGCTATGCCTGTTTTCTGACTTTTAACTTACCATTGCTAGTGGCCATCTTATCGCTTTCTATTGACACTGTTATTTGACCATCTTGTTTGGAACTGATTGATCGGTAGGAGGCTTTTTTCAAGAAAGTATTTTCTGACGAGAAAGCATTTTTTAGATAGCAATAGCTTCATTCTCCTAAGAAATTTTAATAAACAAAATAGAATATTATAAACTAGTTACAAATGCAATTTACTAACCATTGAAATAAATAGAGGAATCTTAAGGAAGAGAATAAGACCAGATCCATTAGAAAGGTTAACGATGAATTAATACTCTAAAGGTTTTTCAATAAAGCTCCAAAATTTTCTAATATAGTCTGTTAATTCATCTTGTGTGATGTAACCTCCTCTTACCGCCAGGTAACATCTGTTATTTAAGGGGATACGCCACTCTTCTGGGTTTCCTCCTACCACAATTCCTCCGGTCTCAGCTAATATACACCATCCAGCACAAACATCCCATGCCCAACAGCCACCTTCCCAATAGCAATCCATGTATCCCATAGCTACATAACAAAGATTCATCGCTGCACTTCCCATACTACGGAACCCGTGAACAAAGGCGCCATTCTCGCTCAATAAAAACTTATAGGTATCAAACTTCTTGGTAAAGTTATCATCCGGGCCATCTTTACGTTCACTACCGCCTTCCAGGCCGACAATGGATTTTTGTAGTGATAGAGGTCTTGGTGTTAATTTAATAGGTTCATTATTCAAGAACGCACCATTTCCGGCAGATGCATGAAAGAGTTGATTTAAATGAGGATTATAGACACAACCAACAACTGGTTTTCCTCCCACAGTGACACCAATGGAGGTACAGCTAAAGGGGAAGCCATGAATAAAATTTGTTGTTCCGTCAATAGGATCTACAACAAAAGTGGGGGTATCATCAAATTCAGTGCTATTAGGTACATAACTCTCTTCACCAATGAATCTAAATGTCGGATAGTTTTCATTAACAAATACTTTTATTAATTTTTCAACCTGCTTATCAACAGCAGTTACCAGATCGACTTCATTCATTTTATCCCCATATGACTCAAATTTGGTCCCAGAATAATTTTTGATAATCGGCCCGATATCTCGGTAAAGGAAAGTTACAATGGAGGTTTCTATACATTTTAATTCTTTTGTAGACAACATCTTGGTGTAGTAGTATTTCGAATTGTGGAATTTGTAATTAATGAAACTACCTTAGAGTCCAAGCCCAAAAAATATTATCTATGCAATACAGTGCATTGATAAAGATTAGTGATTCGAAACTGTAGTATAGGTATGTATACTGCTTTGTCTAAAGGTTCATCCATGATTCATTCTCTTTAGAACACGGGGTATCAATATGTTGGCGAACATCCGAGCTGCTGCCCCCGGATTTTTTGCAAAAAAAAAATTAAATGATTCCACAAAAAAGACAAAAAAAAAAATTAAGAATTAAGGAATAGTTAGTACAGTAAAAATTACGGTTCAGGTGATGGAGCTATCCTTCCGAAATTGAAATTAAGCGATATTCAACCCATGAATTATACAATAACTCTAAAGAGAAACTTCCACTTATCGAGAGTTTTATTATCATCATCAAAAGTGAAGCTCACACTGTTCTCAAAACCACAGTGTGGCCTATGCATACATGCCAAAGAAATCATTGATGATGTGTTAGAATCCTCGAATTTCGCTAAAGACGACATAGAAATGAATATTGTAAATATATCACAACTGAATAACAAAAAATGGTGGGAACTTTATTGCTTCGATATTCCGGTGCTTCACATTGAAAAAGCGGAAGATCCATCCAGTGTTTTTAAAATTTACCATAGAATTGATGAGGACGTACTCGAGGAGAAGATAAAAGAATTACTTAAATAGTTGAACTTCTCTAATCGCCTTTTCATGACTATAATAATATCATCGATACAAGAATATTAAAATTTCCAAGCAAATGATCTTTGACAAATTAAAAAATGCAACTAAATACGCTCTATTCTTCTTTTCTTAAGTATCGGTTTTGCTTTCGTAAGATCGATATCCTCAATTAATTTTTTCTTTTGCTTCACTGGAATATCCCTATCTCCACTTCTGATACTTTTTGGATTAGAGACTTTGGGTCTATTAGTAACTAAGGAAGAGCTAGTATATTCCAAATCAAATTCTGAATTGGAGGATGAAAGGTCGAATATATCACTAGTTTTCTTTATGTCAGAGGACTCAGATGGTTTACTTATTATCGCCGTTTTCGTTTTACCATTCTCCGCTGGTTTTTTCACATGAGAGTATTTATTAGGATCCATCATATTTTTATTCTGTTTTGGTATGTTGGTAGACTGTTCCATAATATTGCTGTACTTTTTCTTCTTATCTGGTGTGTTTAAAGGAACGGGGCTTCGAGCTTTTTCAGAACCTCGTTTTATTATACGTGTTAGATTATCAACCTGATCCTGTAATTCAAGTTTTTCGGTCAAGAGGTCCTGATTTTTTCCCGTTAACTGAATTATATTTTGTTTCTGTAATTTCAGTTCATTTTCAATTTTCTGTTGTTGGTTATGATCACTTTGAAAATTCATTTTGATATGACTATTTTCTTCCTCTAGCTCTAGCTTTCTTGCTTTCAGCTGAACCATTTCAACATTCATGTTTTGAACTTGCATATTGAGCTCTTCGATTCGGTCAACCTTTTTGTAAAGATTTTCCTCAAAAGTTTTTTTCTCCTCCTCAAGTTTTTGTAATCTATTTTTCAACACATTGTTCTCATTGTTTATTGTTTTGATCATCTCTCCTTGAGAAAGTAGTTTATTCTCATAACTGGCCTCCTGAAAACTAATTTTTTCTTCCAAACTAGATATTTTTTGCTTTCCACTCTCTAATCCCGTTATTGCCAATTCATTTGAGGATTTCAGTTTTTCAATAGTTTTATTATTCTCCTCGAAGGTAAATTTCATCTTGTTATACCGTGCCATTAGCTCCTCATGTTGGGCATCCTTTTGACCTATGGCTGCGAGATTCAAAACCTTCTGCGCTTCTAGATCTACTACTTTTGATTTCATAGACTCTAATTCTTTTTGAGTCACTTTAACAGACTCGTATTCTGTCTTGCAATCCTTCAATTCCGACAGGACAGTCTCTATCTTATTAATTAGATTTACATTTCCACTTTTGAGTAGGGCTTGCACTTGTTCGTTTGCCTCTGCAAAAAAATGTCTCTGATTATCTAATTCTGATGCAACAATTTGTTGTGTCTTATTATTAATATTTGATTCTGCATTTAATAATATACTTGCCAATGAATTTTCAACCCCTTGACTTGCTTTGCCAATTTGACTTACAATATTATTTGTATTATCTTCAATATTAAGCTTAATTGTTGACATCAAGCTATTCATTACTATTTCTAGGAAGAAAGAATTGGATGTTCTGAATTCTTTTCATTCCATGTTGTTATAAGTTGTTAGTATTACTGTAACAAAAAGAAAATAAATGTAAATATAATAAAATTTTCTGACATACTCTGTAATAGAACTGGATATCTGGATTTGAAAATAATCTTTTAATTCTGTAATTAAAGAGGCATTGGTACCTTGGTTATTTTTAATTAACACCGAAATCACTTCGTTCTGGAGTGTCTGAAGTAACTCGTTGATGTATGCCTGTTGATTACCCAAATTTTTGTTCCAATAGGAAAGAATACTTTCTTTTTCCTCTTTAAACGTGGTAAATAATTTGTTGTTTTTTATTTTCTCCTCACTTAACAACCCCTCAGCTTCATCTAATTGTCTTTTCAGATAGTCAATTTCGTTTTTTTTACTATTAACTTCACCTTCATAAGCTCTTGCAATTTCATTTGACTTCTTCAATTTATCACCTACATTTTCAATTTCTTTTTGAAGGGTTCTCAATTTTTGGTTTATCCCTTCTTGTACAGTTTTGTTCTCGTCAATAGTTTTTTCCTGTGATTTTTTCATTTCAATAACATCATTTAGATTATCCTTCAGAGATTCAAGCAATTTTTTATACTCCCCAATTTTATTATTAATCGATTTAGTCTTGGTTTCATAATCCGTTATTTGTCTATTTAACGACAAATTTTCTTTTTGACTTTGCGCAAGTTGTTGTTTTAGACTAGAACATATTCTCTGGGTATTTGTAAAGGCCTCCAACAATACATCGTTAGAGTTTTGCTGGGTTGCGGAACCCATATTTTCTTCTTGTTCACCGGATGCATTGTTATTTTTAGGATCAACAGCCTCGTGCGATGACCTATCAGTGACCACAGTACTTTCGCCGTCTAACAGACGGACTTCAGTTATCTCCAAATCATCACTTTTCTTATTTTTATCTATTTCCCCATAGAAAGCATCGTCGATTATTCCAGAAGAGTCGAATTCTGCTGACTCGTCATTGACAGCGACTGGTCTTAGCTTTGCTGCAAATATATTCGAACGGTTCTTAAAAGCCAAACTGTTATTCTCCCTGAAGAAACCAGACATTTGTTTTAATTTTTTTATTTGTTCTTTATTCAAGTTTTCCCCTGGTTCTTCAGAATAAAAACTTCACCATACTGGAATTCCACTCCCAACTGCTTCGTTTTTATACTCCTTTGCCGCAAGGGGCAGGGCGCTTAAAAAAAAAAGTTTTGGAATTTCAAGATTCGGCGGCTAAAAAAAAAAAAAAGAGACATCGGCGGCTAAAAAGTTGAATTGGAAAGTTCTCTTTTAATTTGTCAGTATTCCTTCCAGTAATAAAATAAAGTTTAAAAATTATATACAAACCTATTTTATATGGAGATACCCCGAGCTCACTATAAAAGGAGTATGATGGAGAGATAGAACAAAAATTTAGCCGCCGACAGTTCTCCCTTAGATACGATCCGGGTAACATAGGTGACCAATATTATATAAAGACTGTTATTTATACACCTAGAGTTTCTGTATTAGTTTAAAAAGTAACCACTGACTTTGCTTTATCAACGTGAGGACATTGATACATGAGTTTAGTGAGTATTGCATCAGAAATCTCAATATTTAATCAATTTTATTTATTTTTTTCATTTTTTTGGGTTCATTTTTTGTTTTTGCGAAGCACGTGGATACAAACAAAAGATATTTTGACCTCTCCCCTACACGACTATAAGCAAGTTTAGCAAAGAACAAGGGAAAGTAACCACGAGCAACCACGAGTATAGAAGGTGTTTGAAAAAATATATTCTGAATTTATATAAAAGTCAAGCTAACTTTTAGCCTTTAAATAAGATATCGTTTCTGGTAAGTCGTTCTCAAAAGAAGAAGAGGATAAAAAAAAAAATATTGAAAGAAGGACACCCAAATTTAAAAAAATAAAAATAACCAAATGAATGTAGACAGGTTGACTTTGGGTTTATCTAGTGAGCGTAGCGGGCGTATGTCTATGTTTGCGTCAAGAACGTCAACGAAATGGAGAGTTAGTGATTTATGTCTCCTCATTATCATACTGGTGATCAACTACCCAGTATACTATCAAGAGCCATTTCAAAGGCAATTCACGCTAGATGATATGACTATCTCGCATCCGCATGCTGAGGTAGAGAGGGTTAATGATGTCATGCTGTTTATCTACAGTTTTGTGGTTCCAGCATTAGTTATCCTTATTGTATGGGTCCTCTTTGCTGACCCTAACCACAGATATCATCTACTATACATTTCGGCTTTGGGACTAGTGTTATCGTGGTTCAGTTGCAGTCTATTTACCAACTATATCAAGAACTGGGTTGGCAGACTAAGACCAGACTTCTTAGCCAGATGTAAACCAAAAACTGATGTACCTCTAGATAGATACTATACAATAGATGAGGTTTGCACTACTGAGGACTACTATACTTTGCTAGACGGATTCAGAACCACGCCCTCTGGACATGCTAGTGAAAGTTTTGCGGGGCTAGGTTACCTATATTACTGGTTATGTGGACAACTTCTGACCGAAAGAAAATCGACAGGGCTATGGAGAAAGGTTGTAGCGCTTGCACCATTACTAGTGGCGACCTTAATAGCTTTATCACGTACGCAAGATTATAGACATCATTTTGTCGATGTTATTATAGGTTCCATAATTGGCATAGTATTTGCGCATTTTACCTATCGTAGGTACTTCCCATCAATCTACGATGAGATGTCATTTAAACCATATTCAGATGATTTAGGTATCGGGACGAGCACGTATTCAACTATACAGGAAGAGATCCCTCCTGTACCCCCAGTTTGAAGCCTTTCTTTTTTTTTTTTTTTTTTTTTTATTGACTCGAATAAGATGTCCATTTTATATCCAAATATTTAGTTATCCTAATATTGTATCGTATCGTATCTAATCTGAATGTAATGAATGATACATAGAATATTTGTAGCTATGGTTGGCTGAATCATTTATTCTCTCTGTTTCCTTAGCGATGAGCAGGTTCGGTTTAGAAAACAAAGGACAAGCTTAAAGAAAATTAAGAGCCAAAAAACAAAACGGACATAAAAAGGTAGCATCATCGAAGACAATTCTAAAAAATAAAAGAGTGTTATTTCTTATTTCCATCATTTCATTATAGCTAGTAACCAATTGAATTGTGAAAGTGAAACATATTTGCAATATAAGGATCAGTTGACTTTCAAGTTTAATCAAAATAAAAATCAAGAAAAAAATAAAACAAGAGCGAATTGTGAAGGTGATAGAAGAGAAACATTTCAGATATTCGATAAGATTTTTAATTACTTTTACAGTAATTGTTTAGGCGTAAGCGGAAACAAAAAGTGACCTTAATAATAGAAAGCACATAACAGACTCGAAAATGTCTAGAAGCCATTTGTCCCTTAATGAATATTATGAGATACAGTGTAATGAATTGGAAGCGATCCAGTCCATTTACATGGAGGATTTCAAGGACTGTACCCGTAAAAAATCAAAATGGGATAAACAACCACAGATTCAATTTGAAATTACACTTCGATCATTGGATAAAGAACCCGAGGAGCTTTCGCTTACTGTACAATATGCTATGACTCCTATGTACCCACATACATCCCCAGAGATATCATTTGTTGGTAAACAAAATGTGACGGATTTACAATTGAAAACAATGAAACAGAAACTGCAGCTGATGTCCAAAAATCTAAGGGGCCAGGAGATGATATTCGAGTTATCCACATTTATTCAGGAACAATTGGATGATCTGCAAAATAAGGTAACAACAAACTCATTAGAGGATGAACGTGTACAAAGAATAAAAGAGGAGAAAGAATTGCTAGAGAAAGAGGAGAAAGAAAAACAACTGCAGATAGAACAGAGAAGAATAAATGAGCAAAAAATGATAGACGAAATTGTAAAAAAGGAATTAGCCAAAAGACAGGATGATGAAGATGGTGAAAGAATATTTAGGAAAGCAAATCAAGTTGATCTAATTCCTCCTCATGACTGGATTGCATCTGGAGAGGCCATTTTATTCCCGAAAGTCATGAAAGCCAAACTTCCTAATAATACACAACTCAAGTTCAGAGCAGTGGTTGCACCAAAACCAATTAAACTACAGAATGATTTACTCTCATTTGCGAACCAATCATTAGTCAAACCATATGTACCGCCTGACTCACCATTGGCTGAAACTTTAATGTCATCAGAAATGATGGAAAATTATTACTTTCTCTTAACCGAGATCCTATTCGATAACTCTTACTTTAATACTAGTTCAGGCAAAAAGGAAATTGCCAACCTTGAGAAGGAACTGGAATCATTGCTGAAAGTAGTGCATGATAATGTGAGCAGACTGCTAATGTATTCTGTTGAAAGAATGGGAAAGTCTAGCTCCACATTCGTATGGAAAATTAGAATATTAACTGAATATTCACAAGCAAATACAGTTGGCGATATTGTCCAATCCGTTGGGTTTGTAAACCTAGCTACTGCACGTGTATGGATGATCAGACTATTAGAAGGCCTGGAATCTTTACATCGAGTTGGAATTCCACATAGATGCATTTCCTTAGATACTATTTGGTTACTTAAGGACACTGACTTTGGAAATACCATTCCTAAATTGATTCATCCATCTTATGCTTACATTATTTTAAACATGCTTTCTCGGTATCCCAGTAGAAATGGTTTGGCCATCGAACTACCTAATGTACCATGGCCTGCCCCTGAACTTGAAAAGAATCAAAATATGAAACCGCAAAGGATGACTGATATATGGCAGATTGGTGTTGTATTTTTACAAGTAATAAACGGTATTGAAACAACAGTAGACTACACAAACCCCTCAGAATTCTTAGAATCACATTCGATGGACGAAAGTTTGCGTGATGTTTTGGTTAAAATGTTAGAGGAGGACCCCCAAAAAAGACTAGGTACCCTAGAGTTACTCCCGATGAAATTCTTTAGAACTAATATCGATTCGGCCTTTAGTAAGATTTTTATAACCACAGAAAAGTCTCTCGTTAATATCCCAGCAATGACGACAGCAGAATCGGAAACCCCTAAAAATCGGACAATGTCTCAAAATAGTTTGCGAAGGAGATCATTCAATGTTGGTTCAAGGTTTTCATCAATGAATCCAACCACTAAATCACGTTATTCTACTGATTTTGAAGAAGTTGCAATTTTAGGTAAAGGTGCGTTTGGTCAAGTTGTTAAAGCCAGAAATGCATTAGATAGTCGTTACTATGCGATAAAGAAAATTAGACATTCAGAGGAAAAGTTATCTACAATACTTAGTGAGGTGATGCTTCTGGCAAGTTTGAACCATCAGTATGTTGTGAGATATTATGCAGCATGGCTGGAAGAGGATGCTAATGAAATGGAAGATGTTTTTGAATCGACAGATGAGGAATCACTTGAAGACAGCTCCTATTTGAGTGATGACGACATGTTTGAACCCGAAAATAGTTTCAAAAGAACAAATACTAAAGAACTAGATAATAGTAATTGGGATTTTATCTCGAACTCTGGATATCCTGATGTTGTGTTTGAAAATAGTAGCAGCAAGATTGATAATGATGATATAAATATTGTATTTGAGGACAGTAAGAAGAATGATAATGATGTTAGTCTTCGGAAATCTAAGTATTCCTCAGATAATGAAGACCTAAATTTAGATTTGGAACCTATTAAGGATAATAAAAAAAAATCAAAAAAAAAGAGTACATTGTTCATTCAAATGGAGTATTGTGAAAATAAGACACTTTATGACTTGATTCACAATGAAGGGTTGAATAAGGAGAGAGATGAATATTGGAGATTATTCAGGCAAATATTGGAAGCCTTAAGTTATATTCATTCTCAAGGTATTATTCACCGGGACTTAAAGCCAATGAATATCTTTATCGATGAGTCCAGGAATGTTAAGATTGGTGATTTCGGGTTAGCTAAGAATGTCCATAAGTCCATTGATGTTTTGAAGCTTGATTCACAAATATCAACAGGAAGTGCGGATAATTTAACATCAGCAATTGGAACAGCAATGTATGTTGCCACCGAAGTACTCACTGGTAGAGGTAATTACAATGAAAAAATTGATATGTATTCACTTGGTATAATTTTTTTTGAAATGATATATCCTTTTAGTACTGGTATGGAAAGGGTTAGCATTTTAAAAGAACTGAGAACTAAAGACATTAAATTCCCTAAAGATTTTGATACCAATAAATTGAAAATTGAAATGAAGATTATTACGCTATTGTTAGATCATGACCCAAGTAAAAGGCCTGGTGCCAAGACGTTATTAAATAGTGGGTGGTTGCCAGCAAAGCATGCAGATGAAGTGATCAAAGAGGCATTAAAAAGTTTATCAAATCCCTCATCTCCTTGGCAACAACAGGTCCGTGAAACGCTATTTGATCAACCATACAGTCTAACGAACGATATCTTATACGATAATAATAAACAAACCACCACTAAATTTGCCCAAATTTTAAGAGCTCAAATGACTGAACAAGTAGTTAAAATTTTCAGAAAGCATGGTGGTGTCGAAAATAATGCACCTCCTAGAATCTTCCCCAAAGCTCCTATTTATAGTACTCAAAATGTTTATGAAGTTCTAGATATGGGAGGTACTGTTTTACAGTTACAATATGATTTAACTTACCCAATGGCTCGTTATTTGTCAAAAACAGCTAGTACAATTAATAAGCAGTATCGTATGCAGTTCGTTTATCGTCCACCAAAACATTCGAAGTCCAGTTTAGAACCTAGAATGTTTGGAGAAATCGACTTTGATATTATATCTACTTCATCCTCAGATTCACCCATTTATGATGCCGAAAGTATAAAAATCATCGACGAAATCTTAGCTGAATTTCCAGTATATGAGAAAACGAATACTTTGTTCGTTATTAATCATGATGATATATTAGAAAACGTATTTAATTTTGCCAATATTGATAAGGCCCAGAGGCCATTAATCTCGAGATTATTATCACAGATTGGGTTTGCAAAATCGTTCAGAGAAATCAAATCTGAATTGAAAACGCAATTGAATATTTCGTCAACGTCACTAAATGATCTTGAATTATTTGATTTCAAGTTAGATTTCGAGGCAGCAAAGAAGAGATTGCAAAAAGTCATGATCGATAGTCCTTATCTAAAAAGATTGGAAGACGGTCTTACTCACATATCGAAGGTTTTGAGTTATCTGAAACCGCTTGACGTGACTAGAAACGTAATTATATCGCCGTTGGCGAATTACAATAATTCTTTCTATAAAGGGGGTATTATGTTTCAGGCCATCTACGACGATGGTTCAACTAGGAACTTAATTGCAGCTGGTGGTAGGTACGATAATCTAATCTCATACTTTGCTAGACCATCTGGAAGAAGATCATCAAATGTTTTTAGAGCTGTCGGTTTTAATCTTGCATGGGAAACAATATTTAGTATTTCACAAAGGTATTTCAAACTTGCATCGAAGAACAGAATAAAGAAAAGAAAAGAATTCTTGAAAGATACTGCTCTTGATTGGAAACCTCGTCGTTGCGATGTCCTTGTTTCGAGTTTTTCAAACGGCATTTTTGATTCCATCGGCGTAAATATTATGAATCAACTTTGGAAACATGGGATAAAGGCTGATTTCCTTCGCAATTGTTATACTGTAGATGATGTAGTGAGCGGAGCCCAACAGGATGGTGTTGAGTGGATTATTTTAATAAAACAGCAGACTTACCCATTTACCAGTCAAAAGAGAAAGTATAAATCTTTGAAGGTTAAGAATTTAGGTAGCGACTTGGATCTTGATTTAGATTTAGATGAGTTTCTTACCCTTTATCAACAGGAAACTAACCAAAGGAATATCAGTGATACTATACTATCAGGTGAAAAAAGTGACGAATTTAAAAAATGGGATGACGGTAGCAGTCCTGGGAATAGTCAAGACGAAGAAACAGAAGATACAATTTCAAGTAATATTAATCAAAAAGTGATTTATGTTCCTAATATGGCTACCAGATCAAAGAAGGCAAGTAAGCGCGAAAAATGGGTATATGAAGATGGAGCCAGACGCGCTTCTCAAGCAATTATCAACAATTTGTCAAATGCAACAATTATTACTGTTGACGCATTAAGGGATGAAGCTATGGACATAATAGCAATTACCTCTCTTGCACAGAAAGATGAATGGTTACGTAAAGTTTTTGGTTCTGGTAATAATTCTACTCCAAGAAGCTTTGCTACAAGTATATATAATAATTTGTCGAAGGAAGCTAACAAAGGGCACAAGTGGGCTATATTGTATTGTCATAAGAACGGCAAATCTTGTGTAGTTGATTTACAACGATAACTGATGGAAGAATGTCACGTTTCACCCAACCTTCCACATATTATATATATTTTTTTTTACTAAAAAACTATAGTTATGGTCTTAAATATTGATAAGAAAAGAAAGTTTAACCTTTAGATATTAAAGTCATTTATTTTATTACAAACTAAGATTGTTATATAAAGCTTACATTTATATTATTAATAACAGTCAGATGCGATAAGGATAAAAACATTCTGCAGTTTTAATTTATAAAATAGAAGCAGATCTTCTTAGTTTGCCAATTTACTTAATAGGTCTTGGATATTAGACGTAATTGGTTCTGACGACTCTTCATCATTTGGTAAATTCTTAGTTCCGTCGTCTGTATGGTTTAAGGGATCATATTCACCAGCATCATCTGGATTTACTTCAGGACTTTCACCACTCTCGGTTTTCTGCTTCTTGTGTTGATTATCAGAGTTTTCATCATGAGAGGATCTTCTTGGATTTTTTTTTTCAGGGAGGGGCATTTGATCCTTTTCTCTGCTTTTTATCCCCGAATCTCGATCATCGTCGCTGTCACTACAGCTGCTACTGCTTTTATTGCCATCACTATCACTATCATTATCGTTTTCATTTGTTGTATAAGTTGGTAGGCCACCATTATCAGTTTGTACGTCAAGAGTTTTGGTGGGATCTTTTGATAGAAGTGTAAATTCTATTTCTGTTAGAGCTGTGTGGTTTTGCTCAAGATGCTTTCTTTCTGATTGAAGTATGTCATCTAGAAGTTTGATAATCTGTTCTCTGTGCGACATTTCCTGTCTGGTAGTATCAGTAGCCAAATTTGCGATTTTTTCCACCGTCTTATAGTTTTCCTCATAGACGTGGCTGGCTGGATCCAATTCAGCAGCTGACTTTTCAAATCTCTCTTTTAATGATTTAGAGCTCTGGGATAGTTTTTTCAAGTCTTTTAGTAAAGTTAGGTATTTCTGCAGGTCTGGTGGTAATAAATCTTGAGATGACGATGAGGACGAAGGACCACCTTTTTTAATGGAAGAACTAGAAGAAGAAATGGAGTCGCCATGCGCTCCTGATTCATTAATCTTCTTGATAATTGATCGAATTTCTACTAGAACAGATTTATGAAAAATTCCGCGGTCATACCATATGTCAGCAACTCTTTTAACCTTTTTCTGCAAATCCAATGGAAACTGTGGATAAACTTCAGTCAAAACCTCTGGGACAACTTTACTAAATGCTTTATGGAAATGCTCCATCTTCTGGCTCTTTGCCTGTTGCACTACATGATTCAATAAGTAAATACTGAGCAATTTCCGCCTGACATTCAAGGACTTCTTGAACATATAATCTTTCCATGTCTCTGCAACTCGATCAGCCTCTCTATATTGTGATAGTAGCCTCTTTGAAGCGCTGCTGATTGACTCCTGGGAATCTTCTAAAGTGTTTAACGTTCCAATAAATTGATTAGCTGAGAAAGACATGCCAACACAGAGATGTTCCTGACTAACGACAAATGCTTTTCTTCCTGCAAGCCCAAAAAAGTAGTCTAATCGATTAATTACCTCTAGTAGAAATTTTGAATCCTGAATTTATAGTACTGATTTCTTCTTTCATTGATTAAATAATGATTTTTTTTTTCCCTTAAACCGCTTTTCTGTTCCGCTCTGAAAGACCATTTAATTTACTAATATATTTTGACAAGAACCCTGAAAGAGACATTATTTGACTTCGATTATAAAATTAGCTCTGATATGGACGAAACTGTGGATGTTGAAAGGAATAAGCGCAGAAGAACTGGTAACGGATCAGAGGATCCTGGTGAACCTGATGACTTTAAGGAGTTGAAGCGATTCTTTTTTAGGTTAAACACGCTATACACTTTTCTATTATGCAGAAAACACGTTATACCGTCATTTGATACATTGGCTACTCCATTGACTACAGGTTTGAAACGCCAAGTTACTGAGATGGATTTTGCCCGGGTCGTGGTATTAATGCCTCGAGGTTGTGTTTTCAAGTATATAGATGAGAACCAAATCGTACCTGAAAGAAAATTGTTTGATTTCAAAAGTGGGTACCAGCAAAGAGATGTGGATATCTTTGAATTAGACGATATAGAGAAGAAATTTGACAAGGACGGTCACAGTACACAGATACTTGTATTTGAGTTTATTGATGGTACGATGAAAAGAACATGGGACCAAAAAGATCGGCTTGATAACCCCAATAAACAGGTATTTATGCCAAGTTATACTCCTGAGGAAATGAAGAAGATGATTAAGAAAAGGGAGTTATTCTTTAATGAAAAGCTGAAGTTATTTTTGAGCAACTGTAAAGAAAAAGGCTTAGAACCCACAGATGAGTTAAATCGACAAGCAGAGTCATTGATACCAAAACCAAAGGATTATGAGGATCCCATTACTTCAATGATGAAAGCTAAAGAGAAGAAAGAAAATGAAGTTCTTGACGCTGAAAGTGGTGAAAGCAGGCCAACTATGTCCCATATGGTATCAGAATTGAAAAAGAGAGATATGTACAATGGTCAGATAAAAACGCATGTCGTAATACCACAAAAGCAGGCAGAATATGGAAATCTGGATATTACAGTGCCGAATGATATCATTGAGGCTATTGGCTACTCAAGATTTTATACTCATCAGGCAGAAGCTATAAATTCTATTCATAGAGGGGAGAATGTCATTATTACAACATCTACTTCATCTGGTAAATCTTTGATTTACCAAATGTGTGCATTGGATTTGATGTATAAGAATCCAAATTCAACATTTATGTATATATTTCCTACTAAAGCGCTGGCGCAGGATCAAAAGAGAGCTTTTCAAACAATTTTATCAAAGCTACCAACTTTACAAAATGTTGTTGTAGACACCTATGACGGTGATACAGAAAAAGAAAAACGTTCATTCATTCGTAATCATGCAAGAGTCATCTTTACGAACCCTGACATGATCCACGCGAGTATATTACCGAACCATGTAAACTGGCGAAGGTTCTTATATAACCTCAATATTGTTGTTATTGATGAATTGCATATTTATAAAGGGCTCTTTGGGTCCCATGTTGCCTTGGTCATGAGGAGATTGCTCAGGCTATGTAAAGAATATTATGAAAACTCAGAAATCAGATTCATATCCTGCTCTGCCACCTTGAAAAATCCTGTTCAGCACATGTGTGATATATTCGGAATAACAAATGTCCGTTTAATCCATAATGATGGATCGCCAAGAGGCGAGAAACATCTAGTAGTTTGGAATCCACCAGTTTTGAGCCAACATGAGAGGAAAAGAGAAAATTTTATTGCTGAATCTGCGAAAATTCTTGTGCAGTTAATCTTATCTAATATCAGAACAATATCGTTTTGTTATGTTAGACGTGTTTGTGAACTATTAATGAGGGAGGTTCGAGGAATTTTTGAAGAAATGGGTAGAGAGGATCTTATAACTGATGTGATGTCGTATAGAGGTGGTTATTCTGCTGCTGACAGACGTAAAATTGAAAGAGAAATGTTTCATGGAAACTTAAAAGCAGTTATATCAACAAATGCATTAGAATTAGGTATTGATATTGGTGGTTTAGACGCAGTTCTCATGTGCGGCTTTCCTTTGTCCATGGCAAATTTTCATCAACAGAGTGGCAGAGCCGGTAGAAGAAGCAAAGACTCTATGACATTGGTTGTGGCTAGTGACTCTCCTGTTGATCAGCATTATGTTAATCATCCTGATCTATTGACAAACGCAAATGATCCTGAAGCTTTTCAGGATCTAGTTTTAGATTTCACAAATATGTTAATAGTTGAAGGACATGTACAATGCGCAGCATTTGAACTACCTATCATTATTGAACGTGACAAATTATACTTTAATGAAAAATTATTAAAGAAAATATGTCATGAAAGGTTACAACGAGATAAGAATGGTTTTCACACAAATATTAGATTTTTGCCTTGGCCCTCTAAATTTGTTTCTTTAAGAGGCGCAGAAGAAGATCAATTTGCTGTTGTAGATATTACAAATGGTAGAAATAAAATTATTGAGGAAATTGAAGCGTCCAGAACTAGCTTCACATTGTATGATGGTGGTATTTTTATCCATCAAGGATGTCCATATCTAGTCAAAGAATTTAATCCAGAGGAAAGATATGCCACTGTTCAAAGAGTGGATGTGGAATGGGTCACAAATCAAAGGGACTTTACAGATATTGATCCTCAGGAAATAGAATATGTCAGATCAATGGAAGGTACTGATATTCCAGTATATTTTGGAAAAATTCGAATAACTATTATTGTATTCGGGTTTTTCAAAATGGACAAATTCAAAAGGATCATAGACGCAGTTGAAGTTCATAACCCGCCAGTAATCTTAGATTCGAAGGGATTTTGGATTGACATACCGAAGAACGCATTAGATATTTTGGCTAAAAAGCAATTAAATCCTGCAGGTGCTATTCATGCTGCACAACACGCATTAATGGGTTTGTTACCGCGATTCATAGTTGCGGGTTCGGATGAAATTCAAACGGAATGTAAGGCTCCTGAAAAAGAATTCGCTGAAAGACAAACAAAGAGGAAGAGGCCTGCCAGGTTAGTTTTTTACGATTCACATGGAGGATTATATGGTTCAGGCTTGTCGAGTAAGGCGTTTGAGCATATATATGATATATTGATTGGGACCTTGGAGCGGATCCAAGAATGTCCATGTGAAGATGGATGTCCTGAATGTGTTGCAGCTTCTTATTGTAAAGAAAATAGTTTAGTGCTATCAAAACCTGGCTCATTGATAATATTACACTGTATTTTAGGGCATCCTGAAGAGGATTTTGTTCATTTGATCAAGGACGGACCTGAACCAAATATGCCTGAAATTAAAGTAGAAACAATTGAACCGGTAAAAGAACATGTGAATTTTGCTCCAGATTTTGAGATTTTAGACCTTGCTGAAATCAAAAAAGATACGGAGCTACATAACGAGGGAAATGAAACGACTAAATTTGAAGATAACAGTATTGAGGTTAAGAAGGAAGAGAATGGTAATATATAAATATTCGCTTGTAAAAAATAATGATAATCTTAATGGATGGATTATTTTTTTTTTTTTTGGTAGATAAAAAAGTTTCCGTTGTTGCCATTGTAATGTAAAATCATCATCACATGAGTACCTTTGCTACAGTATAAAAGACTATATAGTTTCTATAAAATGCATCATGACATTAATGTATTTACTGCCCAATTGACACTTAAAGTTCTTAAATCGGTATAGGTTTGTCCTATTCCAACGAAAAGAATAGGTATACCAGTTGCATATACCATGTTTACCATCGTACCAAGCATCTCTCCAACAGTGTCACATTTTGATATAATGAAGAAATCAAGGTTTCTATTTTTACCAAAGGCGTTATTAAAATTTCTCGCTTGTTGGACAGAGTCAGTACCAACAAGGGCCTCGCCAACCATGATAATTTTATCTGGATTAGCTTGCTCGGCAAAATTCTTCAATGGGGACATGAGGGTTGGATCATTATGTCTTCTACCAGCGGTATCCATCAATACAATATCAAAATCTTGGTCCCCAGCATATTTAATAGCCTGCTTCGCAATTTTCGTTACTAAATCTGTACCACCATAACCCGCTTCAAACAATTCGATATAATCATTACCACTTTTGCCTCTAGAATTTTTTGTTCCACGAATATGTTTTTCGTCCATTAACTGGGCCAAATTTTCAACATGTACTCGGAGTTGCTCAACAGCACCTGACCTGAATGTATCACAAGCCACTATTAATATTCTAAAATTGTTTTGCAATAGCCAAAAAGCTAGTTTCGACAAGTTGGTTGATTTACCGACACCATTGACTCCAACTACAGAAAATACATACGGACTTTTTCTACCCTGCATGTCTCTATGGCTAGTTTTCTTTTGAATTTCGTGTAAAAGATCAACTGAGACCCCAGGAGTCAGAATTTCTGTCAATGATTTAGATAATGCCTCTCTAGCTGTGTTTTCGACACTGGTCCAATTTTCAGTCTTAGAGCCTATAATTTCTCTAGAGACTTGTTTCAACAAATAGTCAGCTGCTTCAGGAGACACATTTTTGGTAATTAATTTTTGCTTGAACTTTTCTAAGATCTGTTTTATGTCAGCCTCAGTGATGGTTTTATTACCGAGAACATGTTTTTGCAAGAAACTGAAGGCACTCTTGGTGTAGCCTTTATCATTAGAGGTAGCGGCATAAGAATTATTTTGCTGTTGCTGTTGCTGGGCCAAGATATCATCAATTTCTTTAATCAAAAATTCACCTGACTTAGTTTGTGTGCCAAAAGCGTGTTTATCGATATTAGCATCAATAACGGTTGAGCTAGCAATTGCCTTTGGATCAGAGAAATCGAGAGTATTAGAATCTGTATTTGTTTCTTGTAGAGAGCCATCGTGGCCCCATTTGCGTCCATTGCCCGAGCTTGTTTTTTTGCTTTTAGCATTCTTAGTGTTATTGTTAGCATTGCTTTTCGTGACATTTCCTTTATCTGAATCCTTCCCTCTTTCATATTTGATAGATTCATTATATTTTACTCTCAAATAGTTGTCAAATTTCTGAATTTCATTATTGATTTCACCTCTTATATCAATATAATTATGGTCGTTTTTTACTCCGGTTTTCTTATTCAATTTCATCAAAGTTTCATTCACACTTAAAGATTCCCAGAGTGCAATAGCTACATCTAGCAACTTTTCCGCCTCGTTATTCAACTTGATATCTAGTTCTGCATACGTAACAATAAAATATAGCTCTGGTTGTTTAGAGATATGGGACATAACAATGAAAGTCTTCGAATCTCCGGTTGGAATTATGTCAATAACATATTTACTGGATCCGTTGTTTCTTGAAAGTGGAGCAGAAATAATGTGAGAAACAAAAGCGTTCACCTGAGACTCTGCGAATTTCCTATCTAGACAGTTGTAGTGGTAAAGAACATTACCTTGCGGAGTAAAAACAGTAAATTGATCAAACATTATTGTTATTCAATTCAAGTTAAAATACAACCTGTTTGTAGTTGTATGGTTAGATACTGCAGTTCTCGTGGCAATCCAGAAGTAAATTGGCTAACTCCTTGTCCAAAAAAGTAATTTTAAATCCTGAATGTTCTTATTTAACATCAAAATTGGTCTATTTTTTTTTTTTTTGAAAATTTCTGAAATTTTTTTTATATATACACCGAATCTTCAACAAAATTGAATTCAAGAAATATTTATTTACATTAAATTTAATACTTGCTCTATTATTCAAAATATAGAAAGTAGAAAACATATCAAAAATAGATAATAATATGAATAGTTTTAAAGTATAATTTGTAAATAGAAATAAAGAAATGATAAAAGGAAACATAAAAAAGAAAGAAAAAGGTATATAATCTTATAAATAATTTAGAAAAAAATGTATTCAGGTATTATTAGTATTGCCATGGCGAGCAATAGTTGTTGTGTTATTATTGTCAATATGGTACTCATTATATTTGGTATTATTTTCCATTTCCATTTCCTGCCGAAAAGCAAAAGGTAAAAAACTTTTGTGTTGTTTGCTAGGACGAAGAATTACTGACAGGGTAGTTAAACGCATAGCAATAAAATGATGTGTGTGTATGTGAATTTTTGAATGAGACATAATTTAACGCTTTACTTCAGTCTTCATAAATGGATTCAATGCACGTACAGATAGACACGGTAATGCCATACCTATTTCTGCTCTCAGTAAGATTGGAATCTTTTGTAGCTCATAGAATTCCTGGATGTAATTTTCATTTTCAGTCTTGGTACTGATTGTAGATAAGAAGTTATTCAAAGCATTGGTTTGATCTATTCTCTCTGGTAATCTCAATTTTGGTACAGTTAAGTTTAGCTTAGATAATTCTTTACTTAACTCGTCACTGATTAAAGAGGTATTATTAGAAAATTCACTGTCCGCTATCTCAGCAGTTGTAGATCTAAACTTATTTTTGATCGAATTCCTGTATGATTTGGGGTTCTTCTCATCGGGTGGAACAAAAGTAGCACTATCAACACCTGGTTGCCAATGTAATTCTAAAACCCTGTTGGTGGGATCAAACTCTGCCTTTAGCAAAGGTAATTGATCACCATGGACTCTCTTTTCAATACCAAATTCAGGAATAAATACATCAAACGAAGATTCATAAACTTGTAGGACGGTGGCCATAGTTAGCAATTGCCCTGTAGTATTACCCATATCGTTAATTGTCTTACACAGTAGCAAATGAATGGCCTGTTCTTGGGCCTGGGCAGCACAATCCTTCTTGAAGTTACAATATTCTGAAGTAATCTTTAGAGCATCTATGCTCTCAGTATAGGGGACATCATAAATAACAGATTTCAACTGTCTATGTACAACATGATCCGCATATCTTCTCATTGGTGCAGTGAAGTGGGTATAAATTGGCATATTTAAAACATAGTGACCATATTGATCTGGATCCAGCTTACCAGAAATAAAATACCTTGCCCTGGACATGGTCTTGTATAGTAAAATTTCGACTCCCATTCTAATGTCTGTATCATCAATAGCAAGCAATGATCTGATAACAGTGTCAGCTGAAAACGTATCAATTTTATATCCGAAATGTTCGACCTTCTTTATAAATGATGCCAATTTAGTGGCAATGGGTGGAGTTTGCCTTCTCAGGAAAGCTAGATCACCAAGTTTTGTATACAATTTTTCGGCCACAGTGGCATTGACCTTTCTGTGTAATTCATTAATAACGGTGAAACCTATGTTCGAAGAAAAGATGTTTAGACCAACTTTAACCTTTTCATCATCAAGACTGTCTAATAATGACAGCGTCGTGTCTAGAGTTGCTTCCGGCATATTTATACGGTCTGAATAAAACTTTGTTGCGATATCTTTAAGAGTGCAACAGACTGGATCAGCATTACCAGAGCTAATTGCCTTGTCCAATTCAGTAATGGAAATGGTAGTGGCAGGCATAACGTTACTTGTACCTATCCAAGTGTCCTTGATTTTCAAAGTAGTTGGATCTAAAGTGTACACAATCGAGATTGTAAGTGTACTCTTATTAGTTTTTAAACTCAAGGCATTGTTAATTTTTTCTGGTAACAAATTCACTAGTTTTTGAGGCATAAAGACCCCAGACGACCTTTTTCTAGCTCTCCTATCTAAAGAGGAACCCTCGTCGATATACGCAGTCACATCAACAACATGGCAACCCAGTTCAAGGTTCCCATCATTATCTCTTCTCAGGTGAGTAGCAAATTCAGAAATAGTGCCATTTTCTATGATAGCTAGTACTGAGTAACCATGGGCTTGGTCGAATTGCCTTCTACTTGCGACAGCACTCTCAGAAATTTCAACTGGTTGGAATGTATTCTTTTCCTTAGATGGATTTTTAGGGTCAGAATATTCATTAGACAAAAAATTGTTATCTCTTAAAATGGAATCAATCTCTGTATTGGCATCATTTATCTCACCAAGTTCGGAAACTAATATACCAAATGGATGAAGGGAGGTGATTGGCCAACGCTTGATGGAGGCCACAAATAAACGATCTGCATACTTGTCCGCATTCTCCACAAAATCCTTCGGTGCTAATTCTGTAGGAATAGCGATTAAAGGAACCTTCTTATCTGTTGGTTTGAACCAAGCAATCTTTGGAGCCTGTGGAGGTTTTGAATTGTCGCTGTTAGCCTGTTGAGAGGGCCTCAGGAGTCCAAGTGTACCACTAAATAATTGACCAGGAATACGATCAAGAACAGCAACCACGTGACCTGCATAAAGGGGCTTAAATTTGTCGTTGATTTCCTCCTCCTCAACAAGTAGCAGAGATTGACCCTCCACTTCAACGTCATCATTTTTCTTCTGCGTTGGACGTTGTTTGAGAGAGCCTTTCCTCTTAACACTTGATTTGGTTGGAGAACTATCATCTCCGTCATTTTTCACAGATAGGATGACATCATCTGAATTGTATGGTTGCGTACTAGCGTTAGGAGTGGCAGAAGCATCGTTATGGTAATCGTCGTTGCCATTAAGAGGAATAATGTCTTGTTGTAATGCGTCCTTTCTCCGTTTTTTCTCTTCCTTCTCCTTTTTCGATTCCCAGACATCATCCACTACCAATAACTCAACCGCAACCAAGTCACCTTCTAGAGCTCTGTTACGATCCTTTGAACCACAGATATAAATATCAGCATCCAACGAACCATCAGTAGAAACCCATGCGTCAGATCTATTTTTCTTGTTAACTCTAAGTATACCTGCTACTAGTCTACCTTCTTCTATAAGTTGTGGAATATTGGCCTGTGGTAAATATGGAGCAAATAAAGACTTCCTGGTATTTTGGTTATTCCCACTATTGGATGAGAAGCTGTGAACAGAGGAGTTCGAATTACGATGCTTATGACCCTGTTGGAATACAGCTGGCGGTTCAAGAGTAGAAAACGAATTCATGTCTCTGCTATTGGAGGCCCTATGGCGGAATGGAGACCTCTGGTTATTATGATATTGATTCTGTTGTTGCCCTTGTTGTTGTTGTTGTTGCTGTTGTTGTTGTTGTTGTTGTTGTTGTTGTTGTTGTTGTTGTTGTTGTTGTTGTTGAGACTGAACCCTCCAATTTGAGTTGATACCGATATTGTGCTCGGAATTTTTATTTCTCGACCTTCTGTTGATGGAGGAAGAAGGGGTGAAATCGTCGTCATTAGTATTTCCTGATGTTCCTCCTGGTATAGAGCCTGTAGCTGGAAACTTGAAAGCTGAGGGAGATAAGTTTGAATTAGTTCTGCTGTGAGATTTCTGTGGAAATTCAAAACCAGACTGCTCCTGAGTTCCAAAATCTGGGGAAACAGGATCTATTCTAACATTAAGACCACTAGTTGATGGGTCGTTTATATTTGCTACTCGCTTGGCTTGTTCCTCTGCAGCAGCCTTCTTGGCTTCATTAAGACCTATTGAATGTCTTCTGGAGTGACCGTAAACACTGGATTGAGATCCAGTTTTCCTATGGGAATTAGGTCCCGAGGGTGTTGTAGCATTGACGCCATCGAATGTATTGTTGCTGTGATAGTAACCAGAATTATTCCTAGAGTGCGATCTGCTCCTATTACCTCCTAATCCCATATTATTTGGAGATGCCAAGTTGGAGATCTGATTAGAATTGTTTGGGTTATAGTATGGATTAGGTGGTTGTGGTAAGAAGTTGTTGCCTGCGCTTGTGGCAGCGGTGCTTTGAAATCCCTGAACTGCACCAGCAGTCGCATTTACACCTACTCCTGAGCTAGCACCAGAGGTAGATACACCTTCTACTAGTCGATCCGGGACAGAGCTTTGCTGTTGTACAAACAACTGCCCAGTTTGTTGAGCCAATTGCTGCTGCTGTTGTAAAAGTTGTTGCTGTTGAGCTTGAACCGCCTCCAGCTGCTTCTGCAATGTAAATTGTTCAATCATCAAGCTTGTCAATTCACTCTGCGACCTCCTATGTGCAACATGGATCTGTTTAGGTGCCCCCTTCCCACCTCCAGTGGTTGTCACATAGTTGTCCTGACGGCCGTATTTATTCTTAGACATTGACTTTCTTTCGATTACTTACTATTTTCCAAATCGATCCAGATGCTTGAAATGTAATACACAACTATTCCAATGGTAGTATTTCTAAAGAGAAGTTATATCTAGCTTTTTTTCTTTTGCTTTGCTTTTATATTCTCTATTTCCCCCCTGCACCAGAAAAGGGCCCCCTCCTACTACAAAGCCACTCGTATATAATTATATAACTCCATATATAACAAATGAACGATATTTTATATTTTATTCAGTATTTGATACTGATACAGCATGAAAATTGATATTATTAGCTATATAAATTCATTTAAAGCTATGTAGATTTTTCTTTTTCAGGTTTTAGTTTGTATAGAGCGTCTAGGAATCCTACAATCAGTTTGTCTGCAACACCTGCAGTTTTGACAGACCCCGCAACACCGTAGAGTGCGCTTGTACTCTCTGCATTCTTGGCCTGGGATGATGGGTTCTTGGCTATATCGCGGACAGTCTCTGTTAAGACCTCGATAAAGGTATCAATAGTTCTTGCACTTAGGGTTGTGAGAGCCAGATGTAGTGCTGCAGGTCTCTGTAAGGCGTTCAAATGCCAACCCTTCTTGGACAGTTTGTCTGCTAGGTCGTAGATATTGAAACTATCAGACTTGAAAGCTAATATAGACAGTTTTGGGTCGCCTATAATCTGCAACTCTGGTAAGTTCTTTATTATGTGCGTTTTCAACTTACGCGCTGTGCCCACGATGTCTTTGCAGGATTGCGTGTACCCGCTCTCGCCCATATGAATCATTGTTGCCCAGCAACCCACAACCAGAGCACCTGGTCTGGATCCAGCCAAGGTTGGAGATCCATATAAACCTCCAGTCCATTTGGAGTCCACATAGTATTGGTGCATTCTTAAGTCAGAATTTCGGTACATTATCACAGAGGAACCCTTTGGAGCAAACCCGTACTTGTGTGTGTCGCAGGAGATCGAAGTAACACCTGGAATTCTGAAGTCAAATGGTGGGATATCCTTTAAACCAGCCTTCTCCATGAAAGCAATGATAAATGAGCCCAGGCAACAGTCGACATGTAGTGGCAGTTTGTATTTTGTGGCAATCTTTCCAAGGCCTTCGATATCATCGGCAATACCGTGTGGGAAGTTAGGAGCTGAGCCAGCAATTAATACAGTATTCTTGTTAATCATTCTCTCAACTTTCCGCAGATCAACTTTGAATGAGATAGGGTCAAGGTCAACATGGTGAATCTTAATACCGAAATAGTATCCTGCTTTATCAAAACCTGCGTGGGCACTAACTGGGATAACCATTTCAGGATTCGTAACACCCCGATGATGGTACGCATGCATCTTCGCACTCAGACATGCTAACAACAAAGATTCAGTACCACCAGAAGTAGTTGTACCACAACCGCTGTTTTCAGGAGCATTGAAAGCTTTTAAAGTCATAGCCACCACCTCGGCTTCCATTTTTCGAACAGCTGGAAATACATCTGGATGTAACTGATTAGCAACACAATATTTTTCGAACGCTTGGCTTTGTAGCTTCACCAATTCGTCTCCACCATGATACACTGCACCAGAGACCTTACCTTCTTCCCAAGAAGTATGTGGTAACACCTCTTTCAACTTGTCCAACTCCGCTATTACAGTATCAGAAGGTAGCCCTACGCTTGGTAATTCACTGAAATCGGTAATCTGATCATCGTTCTTAATTAACTCAGCTTCCAAACCAATCAATGCTTTGTTAACTTCCTTCTCGACAGTGGCACGCATAAAGGGTGAGCTTAACAACTTGTGGAATAGGTAGGATGAGATAGCCCGGTACAGCTTTGTCACAGATCCAATCAAACCGTAGCCTCTGACATCGATATAAATTTTATTGAATATCTTGTATAGAAATAGCACAAATAGATAATCTTTCAAAATGTTATACCATGGAGTATCCTCAAGGTAGTTCTGGGCTTTGTAATATATCAGATCACCGAGGACATTCGCATGTTCAATGTACTCATTCATAATTTTAACCCAACAATTCGATTTTCAAAAGTAAAAATACCACTTGATTTATTTACAAGCCAGTACAATAGCAAGTCAAGATATTGGAACAATACAACAATTGGTTAAAATTTCTGAAAACACTTGGAGGAAGGATTCAAAAATGATAAATCAATAGCAAGCTGCTTGAACGCTAGTTCCAAATCCCTTATTTTTTCATTCTCCCCCGGGCCTACGTAAAATGTTTTCTGTGCATGGAATGTTTTCGTATAATATAATGTTCCCTGTATATAGTTAACATCCTACTTTATATGTTCACTTTAGCATTATATGTCTATTGTTACAAGTTTATATGAATTTTTGAAGCGATGGGATTTATTAATTATGTATATGATGGTGTTGCTGATCTTGTGCTTCTGTGTCTTGTACTGTTGTTAGAAGTGCGGCCACCTACGGTGGATCCTGGTACAGCACCATTTTTCTTCAGTGAATACTGATTTTCCATGCATTCTATATAATGTTTCAAATATTCGTTTTTGTTACGTGCCTTCGCGAGTTCTCTCTGTAGTCTAATGTCTTCTACTTCGAGTGCATGGGGTTTCAACTGACTGGCTGGACCATCGAGTAATTTCTTAGCATCTATAAGTTCGGTTTTCTGTTCTTCAAGAATACGGGTACTCTCTGCAGCATTTGAGCTATCTATTTGATATTGTGATCTTAAAGACTCGTTATCATTGTAGCTTTTTTTGCTCACTTCTCTCAATTTCTCTAGTTTGGTGGTTGTGACTTTAATATCTTCTGTTACACGTTCTATTTGCTGCCGAATAGCTTGTTCAGAAAACGTGAGATTCAGGATCCCATAGAGTTGTGTTTTGTTGTTTTCGAGAAGTTGGCATCTCTCCTTCAATTTCGAGGTTTCCGTGTTCGATCTCTCAAGCCGTTTCTCAGAATCTAACATAAGCTTTTCATCTTCTTTATATTTTTTGAAAGTTTGACCGATTTCGCTCTTTAACTGATCCAGTTCGTTTTGAACCTCTGTACTATGTAACCTTTTCTTAGCGAGGATCTTAGCATTTTCAGTCTTCTCATGCTCAAGGTCCTTCAATCTATCAACTGTTCGTTTCATCAGTGTAGATTGATAACTCTTGATATCAAAAACTATGTTGCAGCTATTCAATTTCGAGTTTGCATGGTTCAGCTTCGATAATTGGGGTTCAAATATCCTCGTATTTTTGTTGAATTCTTCCACAAAATCGTAATTTTTGATCGGTATACTTGGGATATCTTCGTCACAAGGTTTTCCACTGAGCAGATTACTAACGAATGCTTTATAATTAATTTCTTGTTGTATCATTTGTGTGTTTGATGAATTGTTATTATCCTTATAGTACTGGTGTCTTGTCAGTAAGAAATGCATGAGGGCATCTACTGTATTGACATATTCCAATTCATCTCCTTTGAGGTGTTCATCGATTAGTTTGTTCTTGGCATTCAGTTCCCGATTGTTTAACAATGTTTTCTCTAGCATGAAGTGGTCAGGGGAATCACATACTACCAGTTTGACTAATGGCACCAATTTTTTCTTATTACTGTTGCTGTTCCTACTGTTATTAGTGGCCGTGCAGGATTTGCCCCTATCCCTGATGGATTGAACACCCGGTAGGCTTGTATCTAGCAAGGGGTCAAAACATATAACAAGGTCAATGTCAATATTATCTAATATTGAGGGATCATGAGTCAAATGTCTTGTTGTGATTAAGAATAACCAATCGTCGATAAATACATCGGGTTGCAGCGATTTCTTCAGTTTCTTTGAGTAGTGGTAAGTATCTTTCGAGTATCCCGTGTACGTTGAGGTGTTGTCCGTTGAGCCAGGTTTTGAATCGGAATCACTTGGAGAGCCATTACTTGTGCCGTTATTACTGGTGGCAGTTGTTGGTCCCTTAGAGGAACTTGGTTCAGATTGATTAGTATTACTTATTACATTTGGAGTTTTTGATGTTGTGACAGGGTTCCCAGTTTCGCTCAGACCATTAGAAGATCTAGTCCCACCTCTTTTGTTAGACAAAGAGGTGGTAGATGAATTATTTGAATTAGAAGGGGACAATGAGGAGCCGTGGTCCGACGCCGATGTTGTCTCTGCGATAGGCAATGGATGTTTCTCATCATATAAAGGTGTACCAGAGAACCGTTTAATTTTAAAGTATTTGCCTAAGACGAGTCCTTCGATCAAATCCAGTTCTTTTATAGAATGAGAGATAAGACATACCTTTAGTGGCCTCCGAAACAGTTTCCTATCTCTCTGTATCAGCAGCGATAGTATGGTATTCAGTTTCTTAAATTTGTCGCTGGAATTTATAGATATTTCCGTCGGCTCCATCCTTAGAAATTGTCTTGGAATATAGTGGTCTACCAACAGAGAAGGGTGATTCGCAATCGCCCTTATGTTCGCATCGAGCATGTACGTCATACGTTTCTGTGGTATAATAGGGTACTTCCCTGAGGCATCTTTGACGCGCCTGGCCTCTGAATCAACTTCCGCACCCAGATACCGTTTATTGCACTCCTCCTGTAAAGAATGTGCATGTATTGAAAGCAACACCTCTATGAGGTCTATCTGTGAAGTCGTGAGCCCTATAGGTAGATAATAAATCCCCTCCATCGTGATCGTCCCGTTTGCTGAGTAACGTATACACTAGTTGTTATATATATATAGTGCAATTGAATATCATATATCATATGTGCACTATATATAATCCACAAGCTGTATAATAATATGCAAAAAATTGCTTTTTTCAAAAACAACGTCAATCCCTGCAAAAACAGCTAAAGAAAAAAAAGAAAGAAAAAAAATGAAATAAAATTGTATGCAGGCAACAAGGAAGGATTATGTCATCGCGAATATCATTGTACCTATTATTGTATTATTATAGATACGTCTCGTAATAACTATAGTATCTTGTACAATTCATAACATTGAGACAGTCTTGTTGCATTGGAAGAAAGGTAACATTTGGAATTTGATCAATTTGGCTGAGCAATTGGATGCGCTCATTAAGACTTTTGAAATGAGGTGTTTCCCCTGCTGTGTTTTCTGAGCGGGTTTCTGTGGTATCTCCATTTCGGCAGGAAACTCAAGATACGGCAGCTATAACAATTGTTATACGACTTAAATGTATTGGATACTATCTCAGCATGGTATTATATATTTCTGGAGTGCACAAAATTAATGGAATTATAGTGTGTGGTACATTATATGTGCAAGAATACCTAATAATTAAAACAATGATCTTTATTGTAGTAGGTATGAATGAAGGCATGCACGACCCTCGAAATGCCAACTCATTATCTATTATTATGCAAGAGAATAATACTCCAATTTGAATTGTTCACCACCTGTTGAGCAATGAGGTAGCCTGATTTCACAATTACAACTCAAAAAGCTATATCGTCTATGACGATAATGGGCTTCATGACACTAAAAGAAATAACTTTACTATAAATAAATAAAAAAGCATACAATTAAAAAAGAGAGGACTATGTTTTGCTCAGTAAAGCCTTTTTTCAATGTTGAAAGAATAGTCTCGCTACAATTCTAACTTGTGAATCAGATAATGACGGTGGAGGAGCTACCCAACGAAAAGGACACGCAGGATGAGGGGAACAACTATCTTCAGTGTAGTTCAGAATCCCTAAGAAGTTCCATTAATAATCGATCCCGAAGAAATTCTCTGGTTAGATGCGAACGAATACCAACAGCGTGTGTTGATAACGTTCATTTTTATTCATTACAAAGAGTAGTGAGCCATACAGCCACAAGCATTAATCAATCAAAGGAGACGTCAAAAAACCCATCGTACAGAAGTTTGGATCCATACGTAAGTTCGGAAAAAAATGATCAATTAATTGAGATAACTTCCCCTCAAATACAAGATGATTCTACAGTTGCCACGGTTCATTCAAAAACTTATGACTCGATCTTTAGTAAAAAATCATATAACTGCAGCGGTAATTCAGAAAATTTTTCTGCCTGGAGAATATACTGCATGATAATTACCATTTTTATACCTTCAATCGTATTGAAATGGTGTGGTATAAGAACTAGTCCCCAGCAAGTAGCTTGGAGAGAAAAAGTCGGATTAATTAGTATTATATGTGGGGTTGGTATTGTTGTTGGGTACATATCATTTGTGTTCTCAAATACAGCATGCCGTTTTAATTACCCAATTATAAATACGAAAAATATAACCAACGACATGGTAAGAATACATGGTAGAGCTTATCCCTTCAATGCAGAGGGAATTCCAAATTCTACACCGATGTTAATTTCGTACTACGGCATATTTGCGCCAAAGTCGTATGGGGGATCTGATGCCACATTACTATTTCAAAACGTGAATGGTAATTGCAAAGGGCTAATAACGTCAAAAGAAAACTGTTCAATTCCACATGACGAGAATGGAAACATTGCTTGGTACTTCCCTTGTGTACGTTTTTACCAAAACTCAACAAATGCCACCGATTTGATTAATATGCATTATACGAGGAGTGATTGTCATATATCTGAATTTGAAAGAGAGTCGTATTATTACTTAGAATATCCGGTCGATATTTCTTATTCATGGGAGGACTTACAAAATTCAAAGAGAAATTTAGTTGTATACAACGGATTTGTTGTTGATCTCGATATTTTAGAACTCTTCAGCCACAATGATTTAGAAATGCCATTGAAACTACAAGAGCTAAATAAGCTTCCACTTAAAGGTTATGATATATCATTAATTTTTACCACTAATGAGGATAAAAGAGTAGCAAGGTGCCTTTTAGACATCGCAAAAGTTGGTGTGATTGATTCACAATCGGTTGAATGCATGTTATCTCATGTTATATTATATTTATGTTTAATTTTTATTCTTTCTGTTGTCTTCTTCAAATTTCTAACAGCATGTTATTTCAGATGGTGTATCTCTAGAAAGCAGGGTGCAAACGAACTTGATAACCGCTCAATGGGCAAGTTAATGAAGACCATTGAAGATTGGGCAGACGATATAAATAGCCAGGCTCCGATTAAAGATGTGGATCTAAAAAGCAATGCGTTAATAGGAAAAAACGACTATTCCATTAAAAGGAGATATGAGAGGCATCTTAATGGCTTGCCATCCTGGGCATGTATAATGCCTGGAATCAGTAGGCTAGGGATTATGAACCATTCAATAAAAGAACAAGATATTCTGAACTGTACTCACTTGCCCTTACAGCAGAGCAATGTGGTAAATTTGAGACCCCAAAATTCCGGCTCTACGATTGATTCTTCTATAGGTAGTAAATCAAGGTTACTTCAATTAATTAGTAAAGGACAATTGGATGAGTCTATTGTGCATAAAAATGTCCTAAATCAGTTAGCATCAACAAACCCGCCCCGGAAACACCGTTTATTGCACACATTGTGTTTTGTTACATGTTATTCGGAAGGTAGTAAAGAGATTAGAGCCACAGTAGATGCTATTTGCACCACTGATTATCCGAACACCCATAAACTAGTAGTAATTGTATGTGACGGGTTGGTAACAGGAAAGGACTGTACAAGATCAACCCCAGAAACTGTTTTGGATATGATGTATGACTTCGTGGAAGACCCGAATGAGGTATGTCCGTACACATATCCAGCAGTAGCAGTTGGAAACAAACGGCAAAATATGGCTAAGGTTTATTCTGGTTTCTATAAATATGATGTATCAACGGTGCCACTGACAAAACAACAAAGAGTTCCAATGGTTGCGATTATAAAGTGCGGAAGTCCTGAGGAGGCTTTGAACTCGGAGAAACCTGGAAATCGTGGGAAACGTGACTCTCAGGTTATTTTGATGTCTTTTTTACAAAAGATAACGTATAATGAAAGGATGAATGAATTGGAATATCAAATCCTCAAAAATATTTGGCAAATTACAGGTCTAATGGCTAGCGTTTATGAAACAGTACTTATGGTTGATGCGGATACTAGAATATATCCAAATTCAATTACACATATGTGTGCAGAAATGGCAAAAGACAACAAGATAATGGGACTCTGTGGTGAAACCAAAATTGCTAATAAAACTGAATCGTGGGTCACAATGATTCAAATTTTTGAATACTATATAGCACATCATCAATCAAAGGCCTTTGAATCTGTTTTTGGTTCTGTATTATGTTTACCAGGATGTTTTTCTATGTATCGAATAAAGGCGCTTAAAGATGCGGAATTAAATTCATGGGTGCCCATATTAGCCAATCCAGATATCGTAGAACGATATTCTAATAACATAGCGGTTACGTTACATGAAAAAAACCTTCTTTTATTAGGAGAGGATAGATATCTTTCTTCTTTGCTTCTCAGAACATTTCCATCTCGAAAACAGATATTCATTCCGAAGGCAGCATGTAAAACGGTGGTACCAACAACATTCAAGGTTTTATTATCACAAAGGAGAAGATGGATAAATTCTACAATCCATAATTTACTTGACCTTTTGAAATATAATTATCTTT
Organism: Nakaseomyces delphensis CBS 2170; assembly: GCA_001039675.1. Classification (NCBI taxonomy): domain Eukaryota; kingdom Fungi; phylum Ascomycota; class Saccharomycetes; order Saccharomycetales; family Saccharomycetaceae; genus Nakaseomyces; species Nakaseomyces delphensis. Next base: position 187,708 of record CAPT01000079.1, read on the forward strand.
GTGGTACCTTTTGTTTTTCGATGCAATTTGTTGTCATTCTAGAGTTACTAGGAACATTATTACTACCATTTGCAATAGTGTCGACCTTATATGTGATCATATATTCAATAGTTTCTTCACCAACACCAATTTTAACATTATGCCTATTGCTAATTATATTGGGACTTCCAGGAATATTCATTGTGATTACGACAACGAAATTAATATATGTAGTGTGGATGTTTGTCTATTTACTAGCGCTACCAGTTTGGAATTTCATACTCCCCTCTTATGCATTCTGGAAATTTGATGATTTTTCATGGGGAGATACAAGAAAAACAAAAGGTAATTATACAAATAATGGTGGGGTTGAAAAAGATGTATTGGAATCTGTGCCAGTTATATTGCTTTCTTGGCGTGATCATGCCCTAAAAGAAATAGATGGCGACCGCCAATCTAAAAAGAAGGAATATCAGAGACGATAAGGAACAGTCTATTACAAATATATTTATTTAATATAGAAGAAAGGCAACATATTTAATTCAGGGGGAAAAGTATATTGAACGGATATTATGTTGTTTTATCGATCAACTAATGAAATTTTCAGTTTTTGTATTTATTATTAGAAAATGCAATGCAGTAATATATTATAAGAGCAGTCACAAAGGATCTGCTTAATTATTGTTCGATATAAGAAGTTCTATCTATGACAGATTAATTAACGTTTTTCATAGTTTTATTTTTTATTATTTTTGTCTTGGAGTTTCTATTATGAACTACAAGACAGGTTATTGTGATGGCTTGTTACCTTTTTTCTTCCTTGTTAGTTTACCTACTAGTTTCATGATGTTTTCTGGTTTCAAGAATCCGACACCTCTAACATGGAAAATGTAGTAAATACCAACCATTGCAACGATATTGAAACAAATATAAGCCCAGTAGATACCAAAGTTTCTCCATATGAAACTGTAACTAGCGCTGATATGTTCCAAGTAATCATCACCAACAGTATAAATACAGTAAGCACACTCTGTAGTGGATTCAGGGTTGACAATGTATCCGCTACGTTTGGACAAAAATGGAGCCATGTATTCTCCACAAGTTTGGCCACTTGGCGCTTGGAAATAATTCAATTCCTTTTTGGAGCAGTGAACTGGTTTATTGTGTAGCAAGATACCAACTAGATTTTGAATGAAGTATGTGTATGGAGAAGTTTTCCACATAAATGTCCAGAATCCGGGCATTAAGCTGACAGGTTGGACGACACCACAGAAGGCGATCAAGAAAGATAGACACAGACCCAAGATAACATTCGCAGATTGCAGGTTAGGAGACATATACAAAACACATAACCCAAAACCAATATAATATAGTTGGAACATTATAGAGTAATTCAGGTAGTATACTGCAGATGCGGATGCTTCAAAATGTATTCTTAATGGGAAGTAAGAAGCGACAAAGAAAAATGTCGAAAACAAAAAGTGGTAGGGAATTTCACTTAGGTATTGGGTGATTAATAGTAATGACCAATGGAACATATTAGACTTTGATTCTCTAACTTCAAACAATTCTCTGGCTGCAATGGCACGCGATTGAATTTGGTTCATAGCTGGAGCTGACAGAATAATGGAAATAAAGGCCGCAAACAAGGTATTCTGTAGACCAGTATAGGATTTACCTGGATCATAAAATGTGAAACCAATATACAAACCACCTACAATCATTAACATCATTTTTGACATAATGTAGTCCATATTTCTCCAAGCGGTAATGCTGGTTCTCACCATAACATATCTGAACTGATAAAAATAGGAAGTAGCATATTTTGTAGGTCCAGTTCCGATCTCAGAATCATCGTGCGAATGTGAAAGATCTTCAATTAACTTATCGACTTGTTTTTCAACAGCAGAGAATTCTGGAGAGCGCTTCCAAATTTCATGCCAATCTTCAGTGACCGAAGCAGTAGCACCGGCACCAATAGCCTCTAAGATATATTCTGCAGGATTTTCATGTCTATCACATTTTCTAGCACCATTTCTCTCAAAATACTCTAGCAGCGTGTTAGAGTTTTTACCAATGTCGCCAAAGTAGACAGTCTGACCACCTTTCTTTAATAACAACAATCTATCGAACTCTTCAAATAAGGTAGCAGAAGGCTGGTGGATAGTACACAATATTGATTGACCAGCAGAAGCTAATTTTCTCAGTAACTGAACAATTGCCCATGAGGATTGAGAATCAAGACCTGAAGTTGGTTCATCCAGAAATAGTAATAGATCAGGCTTTGCGACTAATTCAACACCAATGGATAATTTTTTTCTCTGTTCAACATTAAGACCTCTACCAACGTCACCAACGAGAGCGTCCGCATAAAGTTCCATATCCAAAACCTTGATAATTCTCTCAACATGTTCCATTTTTTCTTCATCAGGGATGTGCTGTGGACGACGCATTCGAGCTGAAAATTGCAAAGACTCACGAACAGTTAATTCTGAAATATGAACATCTTGCTGTTGAACATAACCTGTACGTCTTTCAAATGATACGTCAATTGGACGTCCATTAACAAGCATATCACCAGTAATGATTCCTACATTTCTTTGAGCCAAAGTGTTTAATAACGTAGTCTTACCAGCACCAGACTCACCCATCAATGCAGTTAAAGTACCGGGTTTACAGAAACCAGAAATATTATCCAATAATTGGCGCATTCCACCATCATATGGAATCGTATAACAGACGTTTCTCCAGATAAAGACACCCTTGGATTCCAGTTCTTCAAAGATTTCATCCTCGGAGGCTGTTGAGCTTCCACTTCTACTAGAATATTTCTCTTTCATTTCAATGTCACCCGCATCACCAATTTCTTCTACGTCATGTTTAATATGATGACTTTTTGTACCCTTCTTAAAGATCAAAGCATCACCGCCACCCTTAACAGGCCTCTTAATCTCGGTAACCAACGCCTTCAAACCAATGTATCCAATCAGGAAACACCACATAATACCAAAATTTCTCCATTCATGTTTGTACTCATATGTAAATTGCAACTTCAAGTAATCGTCACCAAGGACCCATGGTTGACCTGGTTTGGAACCAACAAATGCACATACTTGGTTATCTGTAGCAATGTTCTCGTATCCTGGACCACTTGGAACCAAAGTACCTCCACAATTCATCTTTCTCCCATGAAATTCAGCCAATAACATGGATTCGAAAGCGTATCTAATTGGTAAAATGTAAGAAATCCACTTAAACCAAGGATGCATCGAAGGCAGTTGAATCATATAGGTTGAGTAAAGGGAAATGGACATCATGATAATACCAGAAATAGAGTTTGCTTGTGAAAAATCGTCACAACCAGCAGCAATCATTTCGAAAAGGGCATTGATAGATTCCGAACACATTGTTAAGAATAGATAAACCCTAAAGAACGAACTAGCTGTTCTATTCAAGTTGGATAAGAAATAGATGATAATCAAGAAACAAGTCATACCGATCATTCTGAATGGGAAGTTTGCAATAGTGCTACCAAGAGCTTCTGCAGCTGGATGATACAACGAGTACATTTTGTGCTTTTGTAAAATTGGTCTATGTTCAAAGGACAGGTTAGCCAAACCCATAAGGGAGTAGTACAATAGACAGAAATATAGAACACCACCTCTGGAGAAAGCACCAGATGTGGAAGACGGGGTATTATAATACAAGGAACCGGAAACTAATGATTGAATAATGGCAGAACAAATGGTAATTACAGTATAGGCTTTGTCACCATATATTCTCTGCAAACCACGTAATGTACATAATCTTATTTGTTCCCAGATGGAAACTGTAAAATAAGACTTCTTATGAGCATGTTTAGATTTTTCTTGATCCATAGATTCCTTGTATAGTTCTTTTGTCTTTTCTGTGTCGATTTCTGCCTTGTACTTTTCTATATCTTGTAATAATTGTGCGTATTCTGGAGATTCATTCCAATATTTCTCAAATTCCGTAGCAGTCCTTGGAACTTTGTTCTCGTAGCCCGGTCTAATAATATGATAACCATTTGAATCTGTTAAAGCGGTCAAGAATTCGGCAGTTACTTGCCTTGGTGGGCAATCGTAACCCATTCTGTAGAAATAGTCTTTTGCTTCATTGATAGGGCCCCAGTAAATCTGCCTACCTTCATACAAAACGGTAACTTTATCAAATGTTTCGTAAATATTTTCAGAGGCCTGATAGATGGTAACAAATGCTGTTGAGCCCAGTAGATTAGTGGTGATACGAATTGCTCTAGCGTATTCAAGAGCGGTTGACGCATCTAAACCTCTGGTTGCGTTATCCCAACAGTAGACGGAACCCTTAGTTACTAAAGCCTCAGCGATAGAGACACGCTTCCTTTCACCACCGGAAACACCCCTGACAAAATCATTACCGACTTTGGTGTTGTATGTATGTCTCAAGCCAAAGATGGTAGCGTGTAGATCTCTGGTCGAGGCGATATACTCCTGACGCGAAACGTTGTTAACTCTACGGGATGGTGTTTTACACGCAATGGCAAAATCCAACGTCTGCTGCACCGTCAAGTGAGGGAAATGCACATCCTGTTCTCCGTTATAGATAACGTCTGCCTTGTAATGTTTCATCATTTCCTTCTGGGGAATACCGTCGTACGCGATATCTCCTGTGACACCGCCTGCGAACTGGTCAATCTCACCTGCGGTAACTTTCAAAAACGAGGAGCAACCGGCTCCTGGTCTCCCGAGCACGAGGATCATCTCGCCTGGCTTTGCGAGGACGTTTATGTTTTGGATGATCGCCCGCATCCCGTCGCCTTTATTCCTGTTCCTTCTCTTCTCCTTGATCTTGTTGAATATAGTGTACGGCAAGAACAGCACGTTCCCGAACGTGTCGCCTTCGAGGGCACTAGAGTCCACACCGCGCGCGCTGACGTGTTCCAGCGTGACACCGGCTTTCCGCAAGTGGATCCCTTGCTCATCGGCATCCCTAACGAAGCTCCCGATAATCCGCTCCGCATCGAACCTATCGCTCTCGGACAACTCGCTCAGGTCGATGTTCGTCCCGCTCCGCGACGTGTGCCGGGACAGCACCTCCGCGAGACTCTGCACACGGCCCACCATCTCCGGCGACAGCTCAGACCCCGATTTGTGGCTCATTATGCTCCTTCCACCGTCGTTATCGTTATCGTTATCGTTGTCGTCACCACCGTCCCCACGCTCTACACCTTCATTCGACCTGCCTGTCAGCACCCTGGTCAGCTGGTCAGCCTCCGTCGGCGCATGACCATGACCATGCCCATGCGACTTGCGGCCATGGAGCCTCCCTTGAAAGGAGACATCAGAACCCGCAACCGAAACGTCAGAGGAGCTCATTTATCTTTAACACCTTTTTTTTATCTGAGATCTTCTTCTATATTTTATTTTAACTTAGTAACAGAAGATGAGATGTATATACTATTTTTTTTTCACATAACCACAACTATTTATATATATATATATATATGCATATGTAAGTAATATATATATATATATTACACAGGGCTCGCAGAGCCCTGTGTAATAGGAAACTCCACAGGGCCCAAAGCAAAAGTTAGAAAAAAATTATTTAGAAAAAAACAAAAACAAACCTCAGAAACCGCTGCAGAAAAATCTTTTATTGCTCAGAGGTGCCAATTGCCAATTTTGTTTTTTGCTGCAAAAAAGGGCTTCAGCCAAAAAAAAAACAAAAAGAAAGAAAAAAAGTTGTTTAAACTCTCAGAAACGTACGCAGGGGTTACAACCACCTCCTCTCTCTTGTTCCCCTGCCCCACCAGTCCCCGCAGAACGGAGAATATGCGTGCGAAACGGAGCAAAGCGGATACGTACGCCGTGAGGTAGTGGTTCTTTGTACGGGGGCTAAAGTATCACGGAGGGTAACCCCCGCCAAAGATAACGGAGGGAGAAAAACAAACCCAGGAGATAAAAACGGGGGAGCGGAATTAACGCAGGCAGAAGTTCCGTGGGTGTTTCTCTTATCATATCTCCGTACGTTGTTTTTTATCTCCTGTGAGATCCGGCTATCTTATCTCCGTCCGTTCCACGGAACAGATTATCAAGAGATTATCTAGAGATAAAAGAGAGAGATTAGATTAGGGTAACTTACCCTAATCTAATCTCAGAATATAGCAGGGTAACAGGGTTAAGTAACCCTGATATGATATTGGATTACAGCAGGGTATATAATATATATAATAGTAATGGTAATGGTAGTAATAGTAATAGTAATAGTAATAGTAATAGTAATAGTAATAGTATTATAAATATATCTTCTTGAATATAACCATAATATATTGAATTATCATATATATTAGATCTTTAGACGAACATAATTATATATATATATAACAGTCGGGTAACACAGCTTACCCTAATCTAATAGTAAAGTACATTAAGGTAACACGCAGGGTAACAAAGGGGTTTTTCTCAATGTCAAATGTCACCCTGACAAGGCTCTCTCGCTCTATCTCTCTTGCTAGTGGCAAATAAAAATAATATAATAATGTTATAGTGTATTTCGAGAGAGATATAAGAGATTTAATAGTATTAAAACAAAGACAAACATCGTTTAAACGGGGATAAGACGCAATGGGACAAGGTGTTTCGTCTCAGGACAAGAAGAAGAAGAAAGGTTCTAAGGAGAAGCCTAAGTACGAGCCTCCGGTTCAGAGCAGGTTTGGCAGGAAGAAGAGGAAAGGCGGGCCGGCCACGGCGGAGAAGTTGCCCAGTGTATATCCGTCAACGCGTTGTAAGTTGAAGCTGCTGCGTATGGAGCGTATCAAGGATCATCTTTTGCTGGAGGAGGAGTTTGTCACCAACGCGGAGATCTTGAAACCGTTCGAGAAGAAGCAAGAGGAGGAGAAGAAGCAATTGGAAGAGATCAGGGGCAATCCTCTGAGTATAGGGACGCTGGAGGAGATTATAGACGACGACCACGCCATCGTCACGTCGCCTACTATGCCGGATTACTATGTGTCCATCCTCTCGTTTGTGGATAAGGAGCTGCTGGAACCCGGCTGCTCCGTGCTGTTACACTACAAGACGATGTCAATTGTAGGTGTGCTGCAGGATGACGCGGACCCGATGGTCTCCGTCATGAAGATTGATAAGTCGCCAACGGAATCCTACGGCGACATCGGTGGGCTGGAGTCCCAGATCCAGGAGATCAAAGAATCTGTGGAGTTGCCGTTGACACACCCCGAATTATACGAAGAAATGGGTATCAAGCCGCCCAAGGGTGTGATCCTGTATGGTGCACCAGGTACGGGTAAAACTTTGCTGGCGAAAGCCGTCGCCAACCAAACGTCGGCCACGTTCCTGAGAATCGTGGGCTCAGAGCTGATCCAGAAGTATTTGGGTGATGGTCCGAGACTGTGCAGACAGATCTTCAAAGTAGCCGCGGATAACGCACCAAGTATAGTCTTTATTGATGAGATCGATGCTATCGGTACAAAGAGATATGATTCTAATAGCGGTGGTGAAAGAGAAATCCAGAGAACCATGCTGGAATTGCTGAACCAACTGGACGGCTTTGACGACAGCGGTGACGTTAAAGTCATTATGGCTACCAACAAGATAGAATCGTTAGATCCAGCGCTGATCAGACCCGGCAGAATTGACCGTAAGATTTTATTCGAAAACCCAGATTTGGCTACTAAGAGAAAGATTCTGGGTATACATACCTCTAAGATGAACCTAAGTAGTGATGTTGACCTAGAGAATCTGGTTGCAACAAAAGATGATCTATCTGGTGCAGATATACAGGCGATGTGTACAGAAGCAGGTCTACTTGCGTTGAGAGAAAGAAGAATGCAAGTCACAGCAGAAGACTTCAAGCAAGCTAAGGAACGTGTGATGAAAAATAAGATCGAAGAAAACTTGGAAGGCCTTTACCTATAATATGACCCCAGAAAAACTAAATTCAAACTGTAATACATACCTTTCCATATTTATCTAATGTGTACAACGTGACCTCTACAATAGAAATAATTCTCGCAAGCGTGATTAACAATCTTGCAAAATGTTTATTTAAATTAAACGGTTTCTTAATTGAACATAATATTAATAAAATATCATATATATTTATTATTATTATTATTATTATTATTATATATAGATAGTATATAAGAGCCAGGGCTGAAATCATGTTACCCGGGCCTTCCTCCATAAATAACAATATTTTTTTTTTCTTGTCGGTGGCGAAGGGCCCAGCAATCACTTGATAAATTAAGGATTGAAGGAGCTTAAATATGGTCATTGTATGAACGGTTTGACAATAATAATAAATCCAATTGGTATTATTTCCTATATATAGTCTGTTGATAATTCTGGTTTTTTAAGATTTCCCCTCACCCTTTGCTTTTTTATTCCAAATACGAATACTATACGATTATAATAACATAAAAATATGTCAGACCCAAGCTCTATCAATGGTGGTATTGTTGTCGCAATGGCCGGTAAGGATTGTGTAGCTATAGCGTGTGATCTGCGTCTGGGACAGCAGTCGCTTGGTGTATCCAACAACTTTGAAAAAATCTTCAATTATGGCCATGTCTTTTTTGGTATCACAGGTTTAGCCACTGATGTTACTACACTAAATGAAACATTTCGTTACAAAACTAATCTATACAAGCTTAAGGAAGACAGGCTTATTGAGCCGGAGACATTCACACAACTAGTGTCAAGCACGCTTTATGAAAGGAGATTCGGACCATATTTCGTAGGACCAGTAGTTGCAGGTATCAATTCTAAGTCTGGTAAGCCATTTATTGCTGGGTTTGATCTAATTGGCTGTATCGATGAGGCAAAGGATTTCATAGTGAGCGGTACCGCCTCCGACCAACTGTTTGGTATGTGTGAATCGTTATATGAACCCAATTTGGAATCAGAAGATCTTTTTGAAACTATAAGTCAAGCATTATTGAACGCTGCTGACCGTGATGCATTGTCAGGCTGGGGTGCGGTGGTATATGTCATTAAAAAGGATAAAGTCGTGAAAAGATATCTGAAAATGAGACAGGATTGAACGGGTTTTGGAGAGAAATTATTAATCGCACCCAAGACCTCTTATCACCATTACTTAACCAAACCACTTCACTATATAGATGTATATCATTATGTAAAGCTAATACAGCTTCTTTTTCATGAAATAAGACTTCATACAGTTGTTTTTATCTTGCCGGTTTGTTATAACTAATGCTAAAAGGCCTTAGGGTCAAAACTATGATGAGATACTACTATTAATATAAACGATAATCAAGTTACAATAACCAATGTGCAATAGGTTGTTATCTGAGATGGGATTTAGAAACTCGATTCGTTGAGAGTACTAATACGCCTTATTACCATGATTCGGGTAATCATGTCAGCTGATTTCTCTTTTTTCCATTTTTTTTCTGTTGGGTATGCGCCAAAAATTATATATTACATTATTTCAATATTTTTACGTTTTGGTTGCAAATGTAAAAAGTGAACAAAACGAATGAGTAACTTTAATTGGTATTAATTCTTGTAGTTCACGAGGCTAAGGGAATATATTTTAAATGGAGAGCGATTCAGCATCGCATTTAAATCCTCGGAGGACTCAGCAGTTTCTGTTACTTTTGGGATCGACAGTGTATACTCTTGCAATTGCACGAATTACAACTCGATCAATAGCCATAAGAAAATGTATGTATCAATGGATAAATGAATGATAACATAACTATAAAGATTACGATTAATGTAACATACTAACAGACTGTATCTTTATATGTACAGATGTACCGACCTTCTTTCAAATGAATACGAAAGTGGCCCCGTTTTCAGGTAAAAGTGAGGCCCAGTCAGCTCTCACCCTATCAACGGGACTTTCGACAGGCTTCTTTGCAATGACGATAACGGGTTTTTGCTGGATCATGGATATTTCGACTCCTAAGGAGTTTACAGGTAAAATGAAATCCTTACTTGGTGGTGAAGACATTAAGTCCAGCGAAGAAGAGGATGATCCAGAAACAGAGGAAATTATAAAGCAATTACAAGACATCGTGAGCAAGAAATAAGATTATGGAACGCTTTTTCCTTTATTTCGACCCCGCTACTTCATATATATAGATTTCTTAATCTTGTAAATATAGAACTAGTTCATATATTCATCAGTAAGCGGAACATTTATCTAATCTCCAACTGTTAAGAAACCATTCTTAGAGCTATTTTCACCGATTGTAATTTTTCGGAAACCTTAAAGGCAAAGAAAGAAAAAAATTATGTCTCAATCTTAATTGAAGTCCAATTTATGATCATAAGCTAATACTAGAACAGATCATTTCAAGAATAACGAGTCAATACATCGATAAATCCAGAAATTCTTAGTTTCAATTAAGAGTTTTTTTTGCTCTTTCATGAAAGCTTCTCGAAAAAAAAATAAAATTGGTGAAGTAACCATTTAAGGTAATCAACTAAATATTGCGAAATTGATACAGAAAAGAAATCCCTTTTCTGGATAATAAAGATAAGACTAAAACACCAACCTGAAATGATAGATAAACACAAAAGTGATGACGTTCCTGATCTTGGATTTCCCTTTGCAGCCGCGTACGATTTAACAAAAAAAGATAATGAAGGTGAATCTAATGGGGATGTCCATCGTTCTAATAGTACCAATAGTGCCAATTTATGTTCAGTACCGAAGCCTAATAGAAATAAACAAAACTTAGTGTTGTCGACTTCCTTTGTACCCACAAGGAAGTCAGATATTCTACCGTCCTCACCAACAAGTCCGTTACAGACAAGAAGACACAGGAGCAGTGTGACGAAAACAATATTGGGACTTAAAAATGAATTGAACACTCTACAACATGAGTTATCTGAAATGAAGAAGAAAAAAGAAGAAACAGAAAAGCTGCGAAACTCTACGGCTTCAGATATATATGCGGGCGGATATTCAACGGATCATTTACAGAAACATTCAATAAGGATAAAAGCCAACGCTCAGATCAGAGAAATAGATAAGAATATAACAAAACTGGAGAAACAAATCAATGACCTAAAATATCAAATAGACTTGTTGAAAAAGCCCTTAAGTGACTTAGATAAACTTAAGCTGGCCTCAACACAAGTATCGAGAGATGATTTGCTAACGGGAACGGATGAGGAAGCCGGAAGCAGTATATCAAGAATTGTATCCCGTAAATCTGAAGACGTCATGAAACAATCTGAAGAACATAACATAAAGAAATTACTATCTAGAAATGAAGCTGTTGATGATGAGGATAACCCAGAAAGCTCAATCGATGATACATTAAGTATATCTGAACAGACTGTTAATCTGGAAAGTGCAACATGGATGGTAAGTAACTATTTAGAAAGCTTCCAGGAACCTAATTCATCTACAGACTTTATCCTTGAAAAGGCAAATGGGCTTGTTAGTCTTTTAAAATCAAATCCTGACATAAGGAACAATCTGGTTCTAGAGGCGTTCATGCCATCTATACAGAGTCTCCTTTTAAATGATGATAATCTTGTGTCATCTGCAGCCTATCGTGTCTGCCGTCACTTAGTCGATGGGAAGGAGTTCATTGACCTACTTTTCAAACTCCGATTTGATATTTTCATCGTAATTTCTCTATCATCTGACAATTCTCATCAACTTGAAAGAGAACAGGCTTTTAAACTTCTAAGAACTTTTGTTGATTTTAATTATGGTATGAACAAACCGATTCTACAAGCTGTAATAAGTTGTATCGAAAAATCTGACGATCCCTTGAGAAACATGGCGCTGGAAACATTGTTGGAAATGTGCTATATAGCACCCGAACTAGTTAAAGAATGTCACGGGATTCGTGTTTTGGAAAGCATATTACAAGAATATTATTCTTTTTCATTGGCATCTATAGTGCTAGATACTATATTAAATCTAATGTCTAACCACCATACGCGAAAACATCTTATAAACGATTTTGATATATCAGTGCTGGCCACTGTATTTGCTGACGTAAATCCCAAATCATCCGTTAGTATTGAAAGGATTCAGAATGCTTCAGTTTTGATCACAAAAGCATTAAAAAATTATAATGGTTTCATGTTGTTCTCGATGCATAATTTTCAACCTTTGAAAGAATTATTAGCCTTTTTCCAAGTTGCTAGTTGTGCTCCATACTTGATCGATATTTTCCTAGATATCCTAAGAATAAAGCCACTACCTTATAAAGTTAGAAATAAAGGAGTAACTGCTTTCAGAATGCAGCCTTCAGAGTATTATCGCGAATGCATACCAATGAATCAGAAAATTGCTCTGAAAGTAATGATTCTTGACCGTAGTGGATTTCAGGAGAGACTAAGTTCATTGATAAGCCTTAGCTCCAAGGATGATCCCCAATCAGTCTTAGCTACAAAATCACGCTATCTCCTTACTGAATACCTGAATTTAAAGGTAAATTTGGTAGACTCAACTTTCATTCTAGATAAAGATTTAGGGGAGGAGAAGGATAAATCTCAATTTTTTGAAGAAACTTTTGAATTTGCGAAAATTACTAACAAAATGAGTAGACATAGGAATACGATCGGCATGTCTACATTAAACTATATAGATAACCTAAAAGTTTTTGTTCAGCATGATAAAGAAAACACTCTGGTAAGAGATGTGGATGACTTACGATTTCGAAGGATGGTATACGATTCGAAAGTCTTACAAACGAAGGACTTTACTAATTGGAATTGGAACATTATTCAGGAATTATTAGAGGGTCCATTATTGAATAGTAAACATTTAGAAGAGCTGGCTAAATCAACAAAATTTATCAGAAGATTATTAGTTTTCTATAGGCCTCTTAGATTAAGGTTCTCAAATGTTGATAAGAGTGCAAAATACGCTCAGAAGTATGTCCACGTTGGCTGCCTTTTTTTAAAGATGCTCACATCAACTAATGAGGGGCTGAAATTATTAATGGATGATACAAAAATAATACCGCAACTGGCATCTTTATTATTTCGAGCACTGGAAGGAAATACTGTTGGAAATATTTTTAATGAAAATACTTTTAAGGATAAGATTGTAACTGGATATTTCAGGTTCATTGGTGTTTTAACTCATACAAAGGGCGGTATAGGAATTTTATCTAGATGGAATTTTTTTACCGTCATCTACAAAATGTTCCAATTTCAGTCAAAGTTCGCTATTAAATGTCTACTTTTAACATTAGCCGAAATTCATTTACAACATTCTGCTCACTGTAGAACAATAATGGGGAAAGCATTAGTAGTTGATGATGAAGATATTAGATATAATGCCACCAGGTATCTGGGGGAAAGATTAAATGACATGCTCTTTTCGAAGGTTACAAGCGAGGAGGAGTTAGAAAATAACCTCAATGTACAACATTACAAAATGGAACTGTTAACCAGGCAATTATACGATTTGAGCCCAAAAGTAGTTGCTGTTGCCGACAAAGCGCTATATGAATACATACTGGCTGGCAATGAAACAGAAGAAAGCAGCAGCATTACTTTCAAGCTATTTTTAAATCAAATGGTTTTCATCCGTTCTCCTATTTTATTCGAGATTTTGGGTAGACCCTATGGTTTTCAGCTGTTGAATGAAATAAATTTTGTTAAAGATGAGCGGATGTCTTGGCTATTGAAGAAGAATTTAGAGTATGTCGACATTGTAGAAGAGTTTCTTGGCCAAACTCAAAAGGTCAAAAAGGCAAACCAATTAGAACAGAGAGATAGATTACCGTTACACTTTTACGAAAGCCTGGCAAAAACTGAGGATGGTATACTTTTATTGAGTCAAACCGGAGATTTCATAAAATTCATGAATATTGTAAAAAAATATGCGACCGCTGATATGAACAATGAGGATTCTGATACCATTAAAGAACTGAAGGCGTCATTATGGTGCTGTGGTTTCATTGGATCAACCGAATTAGGCATAGGGCTTCTCGATAACTATTCCCTGGTGGATGACATCATTGATATTGCCTATAAATCAAGTGTGACTACTGTCAGATTTACGGCTTTCTATACTTTAGGATTAATCAGTAGAACTAGAGAGGGCTGCGAGATTCTTGATGAGATGGGATGGAATTGCTGCCTATCTGTTTTAGGAAAGCCGATTGGTATTGCTTTACCAAGCAAATTAGATAAGTTCTTATCATATAACGAAGAACAATGGGAATTTGGCAAGGACTATGAGGACAACGTGCTCGAACTTGATGTGAATACGGGAGAACTACTGGTTGAATCTAAGCCACTTATTTTCGATTTGGCGCAGTTACTGTCTGAAAAGAACATTCTTGAAAATCCACTTCATAGGGATGAAGAAGATGCACCAACTAAATTTCCAATTGGATTGAACGGTAACAGGATTGATGTGGATGACAATAATATATCGCCAAAGCAACCCCGCAGGAGGTCAGAGGCCAATTCTGTCAGGGAGGGGTCGTCTCTCTCTGTTAATAACTATGGTGGAACTAGTCAAGGAAGAAGCGCAAGTGTAGCCGACGTTGATGACGCGAAAATCCATGATGAAAAAACTGAAAAGATACTGGAAATTGTTAGTCAATTAGGTAATCATATCATGTCTAATAAAGCGATCAAGATTATCACGGATATGAATGCTAAGTATGGGTCAAAGCTTTTCGAGAATGTAACTCTATTGTTAGGCGTTGTTGATATGATGTCTACTTTTAGGTTCAAACCTCATGTGAGGAGGTTCTTATGCGGGTTATTTGTAAATAAACATAATCTAGCGTTTGTTATTGAGCATGATAATAAACGCCAAAGAATCACTAGAGCTCAGCATAATACGTCAGACTTAGATTAAAAACAACAACAACAACAAACAATACAAGATAATAAATATTTTATAGATATACCAGAAGAAAGAACAGTATTTGCATGTAAAAAAAAAACTATGTCGTCCAAAAGAAGGGGTATTTCTTTTTATTCATTACAACTATTTGCATCCTTTGGCAAAAGCGGGAGCTCCCTGTACATTGCGTATGATTCTGCAAGGTCTTCCGGTATAGCCAACGTTCCTTCCTTGGATGCGCTCAGAACCAGTTCTATCTGGTCGTTGTACCATTGCAAAGCCGGCACCCTTTCCAGCGTCTTTTCAGAAATTTTACGGGGACGATTCTCCATTATCTCGTGCTGCGCAACGCACCCAGGGTCCACACTCTCCAGCATAGACATAACACTCGATTTCTTCCTGAAAAAGGTAGCGAACTCCCGTCGCGTTGTATGTTCCTGCTTACTCATATCATCATTCCTCGTAACCAACTTCCGCAGTTCCTTTTCTAGTGCCAAACTCTCATTATTCGACATTATTGTTTGCCTTATCCTTGAGACAATGTCTCATCTTGAGATAATGTATATAATAGCTATATATTATATATAGCTATTATACTAACTATTTACAATTCTATTTTTTGTTCAAGTGGCGTCACCATAAACGAGTCACATGTGTAACGTATACAGCGACTAACACATTTTTCATATTGTCCGTCAAGAATGACACGAAAGATGATTCACGTGGGGTTTAACAAAAAAAGAAATGAAAAACTGTGTGAAAAAAAAAAGAGTCACAAAAAAAATAAAAAAAAGAAAAAATAAATTTCACATGCCGAAAAAAAATTTTGAAAAAAAATTTTGAAATGAAATAAAAAATGCACGTGATCTTGTGTGTATGTGTGTGCCAAGAAGAATTATTTTTTCATTTCAATATTATACACACAACGAACGATTGAGAGTTTCTCTCTGCATTACTATACTGTACCAGTGCTGTACCAGTATGAATCGCAGTGCTTGAAATCCTCAAAAATTAGTATACGAACACGGGTCTGTGTATTCTTTGGCCTGCTCGTTCGTTTACCGGTTTGTCGTTCACTCGACTTCCTGTTTAATTTGCAAATGAAAAATTTCAAATACCAACGATGTGATGGACTTGCAAAATGTGACCAGTGCAATAGTTCACAGTGCAATATCACAACTCTCTGTGTAGTCACACAGAGAGTTGTGATGTTACTGGATATATTGACTAATAAAAAATTGTGATTGTGATGTTTGATGTAGAAGAAAAAAATGTGTTGATCACAGTTTTTTTAGTCAGTTTTGGGGGGCGGAAAAAACTATATATAAAGCCTAACCCTTCTCTCCCTTCTTGTGTTTCCTTTATCTTGTAAAGTTTTGTATCAATAGACATAACAAAAAAGCAAGCTTGTTATACACTTATACATAATAAGAACAAAAAACAAAAAAACAACGATGGTTAAATCTGCTGTTTTAGGGTTCCCAAGAATTGGGCCAAACAGAGAGTTGAAGAAAATCACGGAAGCCTACTGGGCTGGTAAGGTGTCTGTTGACGAGCTTTTCAAAGTCGGTAAGGAGATCAGGGAGGCCAACTGGAAGTTGCAGAAGGCTGCCGGTGTGGACATCATTCCTTCTAACGATTTCTCGTATTACGACCAGGTTCTGGACCTGTCTCTATTGTTCAACGTTATCCCAGACCGTTACACCAAGTACGACCTGGCCCCAATTGACACCTTGTTCGCCATGGGTAGAGGTCTGCAAAGAAAGGCCACCGCGACCGAGAAGGCCGTCGATGTCACCGCCTTGGAAATGGTCAAGTGGTTCGACTCTAACTACCACTACGTCAGACCAACTTTCTCCCACTCTACCGAGTTCAAGCTTAACGGCCAGAAGCCAGTAGATGAGTTCTTGGAGGCAAAGGCTCTAGGAATTCAGACCAGACCAGTCCTATTGGGTCCAGTCTCCTACCTATTCTTGGGTAAGGCAGACAAGGACTCCTTGGACCTACAGCCTCTATCCTTGCTGAACAAGATCCTACCAGTCTACGCCGAAATCTTGGCTAAGTTGAAGGAAGCCGGTGCCACTGAAGTTCAATTGGACGAGCCAATCCTTGTCCTGGATTTGCCACAAGAGGCCCAAGACGCTATTAAGACCGCTTACACTAAGCTAGCTGGCGACGCCAACGTCCCAAAGATCACCTTGGCTACCTACTTCGGTACCGTTGTTCCAAACTTGAAGGCCATCCAAGGTCTTCCAGTCGAGGCCTTCCACTTCGACTTCGTTAGAGCTCCAACTCAATTCAATGAAGTCATCGCCGCTGTCGGTCCAAACCAAAAATTGTCCGTCGGTATCGTTGATGGTAGGAACATCTGGAAGAACAACTTGAACAAGTCCTCCGACTTTGTCAAGACAGCTATCAACAAATTGGGTGCCGACAGAGTCATCGTCGCTACCTCCTCTTCTCTATTGCACACTCCAGTCGATTTGGAAAACGAAACCAAATTGAACGCTGAAATCAAGAGCTGGTTCTCCTTCGCTACTCAAAAGCTTGACGAAGTTGTTGTCATTGCCAAGAACGTTTCTGGTCAAGATGTCTCCTCCGCCTTGGACGCTAACGCTAAGCTAATCGCTTCCAGAGCCGCCTCTAACATCACTAACAACCAAGACGTTCAAAAGAAGGTCGCCTCTATCGACTCAAAGATGTCTACCAGAGCTGCCCCATTCTCCGACAGATTGGCTGAGCAAAAGAAGATCTTCAACTTGCCTTTGTTCCCAACTACCACTATCGGTTCTTTCCCACAAACAAAGGATATCAGAATCAACAGAAACAAGTTCAACAAGGGTACTATCACTGCCGAGGAGTACGAGAAATTCATCAACTCCGAGATCGAGAAGGTCATCAGATTCCAAGAGGAAGTTGGTTTGGATGTCTTGGTCCATGGTGAACCAGAAAGAAATGATATGGTTCAATACTTTGGTGAACAAATTGATGGTTACGCATTTACCACTAACGGTTGGGTTCAATCTTACGGTTCCAGATATGTCAGACCACCTATTATTGTCGGTGACTTGTCTAGACCAAAGGCCATGACTGTTAAGGAGTCTGTCTACGCTCAATCTATTACTGACAAACCAGTTAAGGGTATGTTAACCGGTCCAGTCACTTGTTTGAGATGGTCTTTCCCAAGAGATGACATTGACCAAAAGACCCAAGCTATGCAACTAGCCCTTGCTTTGAGAGATGAAGTCAACGATTTGGAAGCTGCTGGTATTAAGGTTATTCAAGTCGATGAACCAGCTATCAGAGAAGGTCTACCATTGAGAGAAGGTGCCGAGAGATCTGCTTACTATGTCTGGGCTGCTGAGGCTTTCAGAGTTGCCACTTCTTCTGTCGAGAATAAGACTCAAATCCACTCTCACTTCTGTTACTCTGATTTGGATCCAAACCATATCAAGGCTCTAGATGCTGATGTTGTTTCCATTGAATTCTCCAAGAAGGATGACGCTAACTACATTGCTGAATTCAAGAACTATCCAAACCACATTGGTCTAGGTTTGTTCGATATCCACTCTCCAAGAGTTCCATCCAAGGAAGAATTCATTTCTAAGATCGACACTATCTTGAAGACCTACCCAGCTGAAAAGTTCTGGGTTAACCCAGACTGTGGTCTAAAGACTAGAGGTTGGGATGAAACTAGAGAGTCTTTGACCAACATGGTTGAAGCTGCCAAGTACTTCCGTTCCAAGTACAGCAATTGAACACACACTTACTAAATTTTTCTATTTTTTCACTTCAATTGGGATTTCAACACCTGGTAATGATTTATTTAATTTTATTTTCTGATTTTAACTTCTTATATAAACAAACTGCACATGGATTCCTTGATAAAACCAAAACTGTATACTTTGGTTGAGAATCCTCTTGTAACATACTGGTATATATATACTTTAACGCATTCAACATTCGTTTTGAAATTTCACTTTCTTTTCCTTTTCCATCCTAAATCAAACAACTGGAAGGAAGTTTATGTACAATGTGATATAGTACATATTTGTGCTTTGAAAAAATGTTTTCAACTAGTTCTATACATATTTACGAAGGATTGAATTATTAAATTATGCAAATAGTAAACATTACTAGACTACTCGGTTGTACCGACTCTCTCTGCCCAGATGTTTTCAGCTTGGACGATGGTATTATGGTTGGCCATCATCTTATTCATAGTCTCTATGTATTCATCATACTTATCAGAATCGAACACAATACCACCACCTGCTTGCAAGTATGCAGTACCCTCTTTGTACACCATGGTTCTGAGTGCAATACAGGTATCCATAGTCTTGCCGTCATATGACCAGTTACCTACCGCACCAGCATAAACTCCACGCCTCTCGCCTTCCATTTCCGAAATTAATTCCATGGCCTTGACCTTTGGTGCACCAGAAACGGTACCTGCTGGAAAAATGGATCTAAAAGCATCAAATCTGGTTTTATCTGGTCTGAGAGTACCACTAACTTGGGAGACTAAGTGTTGAACATGAGAAAACTTCTGGATTGTCAGCAGCTTGTCAACACTTGTAGTCTTTGGATCACAAACACGGTTGATGTCATTACGGGCAAGATCAACCAACATAACGTGTTCTGCCCTGTCTTTGAGTGAGGAACGTAGTTGGTTACCTAGTTCATCATCTTCCTCTGTAGTCTTACCTCTCTTAATTGTACCAGCGATAGGGTGTGTAATAACCTTATCCTTGTTGTCCGACTTACATAGAAGTTCTGGAGAGGCCCCAATAATTTGAAAGTCCAAACAATCTATGTAGAAAAGATATGGGGATGGATTCACAGAACGTAGGTGCCTGTAGATATTGAATGGGTGTAGAGAGGTAGGTCTTGCAACTCTTTGTGATGGCACCGCCTGGATCACGTCACCTTTCTTGATGTGTTCTATCAAGTTACCGACATGGTTTTCGTAACCCTCTTGGCCAATATTCGAGGCGAAGGATTGGTTTAGTTTGATTGGTGGTTGTTCTGGGTATGGAATTGGAACGTTACTGTCTGTTAATGTCTTGATGATATTTGTGATAATTTCCGTGGCTGTCTTATAACCTTCCTCCAAGGTCTGTTTATCAGTATTGATGTTATGCATTATCTGGAATCTTTGGAAAACATGGTCGAATGCGATAATGTCATCGCACATCATTAGGTAAGCCTCAGGGACCTTTAACACGTCCTTCAAATCCCTCTTAGTCTTTGGTTCGAAATATCTAATACAATCGTAGGAGATGTACCCGATCGCGCCCCCACTTAGTTTTGGCAAACCCGGGACATTAGTTGCCAGTTTGAATTGGGCCATCTCCTCCTCTAACACGTTCAAGGGGTCAACTTCCATATCTTCAGTAGGACCCGTTTTGATTATCTTTCTCGGAGAAACACCGATAAAGGAGTATCTATCCAGCTCGTTAGTGGTCTTTGCACTCTCTAACAAGAAGGACTCGTGTCTCTCTGCATTATTCAATTGAGCCAGCTTCAGATACGCAACATGTGGAGTCAAATCCAGAGCTGGAAGGAAAGCATACACCGGGTACATATTGATACCATCGTCTACCGCATTGTTTTCGTCATATAGACTCTGTAATGTCTCCAAATCCGGTTGTATTTGCGTCATTTCTTTATTTTTTTCCCCCTTATCCTTTGATGTTTTGGAAAATGATGTCTCTATAACAGGTTCAAATAATAGTAAATATCAACTAAAAACACACATCTACGCACATCTATCTATATCATTCATTCATTGACTCATCTCTCATCACTAACGGGGAAACACTAAGCTGATCCCAATAAAAAAAACCAAAAAAAAAAATCATTTTGAAAAAAAAAATATTCAGACATCACGTGAAAGATCAACATACACGAAATATAGATCCCTTTACGAATATATCACATGACTAATATCATTAAATACGTTGTAAGTCATGTGATCTAAGTAACGAACTACGGAACGGCCCCGTGACGTGAAATTTTTTTTTAATTTTTTCTCTTTTCGATTTGTGTGTGTGTGTGTGTGGTATGATGGTTTAGATAAAGATGGCAGAGAAATCCTGCAGTGGGCTTTTTGGGGGGGGGGGATAAACCGTTGAATTTTTATATTTTTTAATATTTTTTATTTATTTTAAAATTTTCGCATTGAGAAAGTTTTTTTCTTTTATCTTCTTCAATAAGTTTTCAACGACTTTATGAAGGGCTAGATAAATTTAATCCCTTCAAAGAGAAAAGCAGAAAATAGAAAAGCATAAGGTTCTTTTTTGTATTATTTGACTTTCAACGACCCCTCCCAAAAAGATATTAAAAGAAATAAACACCTCTTTTTGATCCTGAGACCACTTTTATCCCTTAAAAGAAAATAAGTTAAGGTAATATAATTGGCAGGCCTGGTGTAAAGCAAGAACGAGACGGTAAGGCAATTTACAAAGATAAAAAAAGAGTAATGGGACAAATTCTTTCTAATCCGGTTATAGATAAGGAGCATCATTCCGGTGCGGATCTTCTGACATCGTTTGGGCTGTGCGCGATGCAAGGGTGGCGTATGTCTATGGAGGATGCTCATATCGTTGAGCCGAACATTCTAAATGAATCTGACGATGATCACGTTGCATTCTATAGTATTTTTGACGGGCACGGTGGGTCTGCTGTGGCGCAGTTCTGTGGTGCCAAGATGGTTTCGATTTTATCTGCCGAGGAAAGTTTCAAGGTCGCTAAGGATTTGAAACAGACGTTGATCGATACGTATTTGAAGACAGACGAGCAGCTTTTGAAGGATCCGGAGATGAGGAATGACCATAGTGGCTGTACTGCCACCTCAGTCTTAATCTCGAAGCAGCAACAAACACTGGTATGTGGTAATTCGGGGGACAGTAGGACCGTACTGGCTATTAATGGCTACGCAAAGGCACTGTCGTACGACCATAAGCCTACACTGGCATCTGAGAAGTCTCGGATTGTTGCGGCGGAAGGGTTTGTCGAAATGGACAGAGTTAACGGTAACTTGGCTTTGTCTCGTGCGATAGGTGACTTTGAATTCAAATCTAACGAAAAACTGGGTCCACACGAGCAAATCGTAACCTGCGTTCCAGACATCATCGAGCACAAACTGGATTACGATAATGATGAATTTGTCATACTTGCATGTGATGGTATATGGGATTGCTTGTCCTCCCAGGAGTGTGTGGACCTTGTCCATTACGGGATAAGTAAAGGGGATATGTCGCTAAACGATATATCTTCACGTATTATCGATGTATGTTGTTCCCCAACCACCGAGGGAACTGGTATTGGCTGTGATAACATGAGTATAGTTGTTGTTGCGCTATTAAAGGAGAACGAAACCATCGATGCCTGGTTCGAGCGCATGAGGAACAAAAAGTACACGCCGCCACAGTCTTTCGAAGAACAAAGAAGATCGATATTCACTTACTATCAATTTCCTGCCGATGACGCGAGAGTATTTGACGTTACAACCAAGAAGCCGCAGGATAAATTCAATCAAGACTCTGAGTTTAGTACAGGCGATGAAGATAAACACAGAATGGATATCGACGAAGCCGAGGACGGGGCCCACGACAAGAAAGCTGGTGCCTCCATACCCGTCGACCTCCTGTCCCTCGAGGCCCTTCTGAATGGCGCTGGTAATATCCAACTCAACCAGGGCCCAGACAACGTTTCTTATATCAGTGGTTCAAGTTTAACCGACATGATAAATTCTCTCTCCAGAGCTGCTGCCATGGCTAACAACACTAAGGATGATTCGTCTGACGAGGAAGTTACTGATGCTAAAGGAGAAAAAGAAAAATGAAATATTTTTTAAATCGTTCTCTGTATTAATGTTTACTATTCCCATCTTTTTTTTTAATTTTAATCTGATCTTTTTTTTTTATACAAGAAAAGCAAGAAAGAAAAGATCTAATTGCGTCAATATAATGTAACAATACATTTTTTTTTTCTTTATCGTCATCACATAAAACCCTTATTTTTTTTAATGTCCCAGGAACTAGTTCTTTTTTTTTTACAAATTTTCAACGCCAATCCATATATCATATCATATTGCTTATCGATAAAATATGTACATTTTGCTTCCAAGAAATCAATAGGATCTACGTCCCAGAGAGTATATACGTAAATCATTTCTTTTTTCTTTTTTTCTGAGCTTCTTTCTTTTCTGTCATCTTCTCTGCCACATCACGTGAAAAAAGCGAACGGCGGAACATCATCATTGTTCTGAACACGTTCCCTCCGTCCTCCCGGCCAGTGCTTAAGACAATACAGCCATCTCATCGTCTGCGCCCGCGGCCTGTCGTCCTCTCACAATGAGGGTGTTTTTGTTTACTCAATGTCAAGAATCAATGAGACAGTGAAATAAAAAAAAAAACCCGCGGAGGTCTCCCGTCGTACAGTTCCCTCGTAAAGTTTCTTAGTTTGACACAGGCATAAAGAACTACACAACAAAGAATCCCAAATTCCAGGAACCACCGCACTTTGAATGACACACTGCCCGCGTCAAAGAAAAAAAAGAAACGAATAAAAAATTTCCTTTTTCGGGAATGCAGCCAAATTTTCTTTTTTTTCTTCATACGCACAGTCCGGCCGGCAGGGAGGGACAAGGTATAACTATTAATACAATGCAGGGAAAGAAAAAAGAAAGAATAAAAAAAACTTTTTCAGGGCGTCTCCCGCGGTGATCTCTGGGGAACTTGTCCCCTGACCAGGGGCACTGCCTCTGACCCTGGCCACTGGGCCCCTCCCCCACTTCCCCTCTTCCACGACTACGACTACGACTATTTGTAATCGTCACATCTCTTCTCGTTTTCGCGCGCACTTTTTACTTTTTCTCGCTTCGAGTCTTCTTGACTTACAAGGGCCCATCGCCTGGCCCCCCCCCATTGTTCTTTTGAGCCCTCTCCGGGTCCGCGTAAACAACGAAAATAGGTCCAGCTGGTGTGCTGCTTCTTTTATTTATTTTTAGCTCATTGCCCAATGCCCATTGAACATTGCCCATTGTCCAAACCCAATGAACACTTCAGTATTGACTGATATAAAAACATATATCTCATATATAATATAGAGGATTTAAAAATAATAACAATATTTCTTGGTATTCTCATATAGACAATCTCTTATACATAATCCAATATATAAAACAATGTCCGCTAAGAACCCGTCCTCATGGGATACACAAGACGATATCCTCTTAAGGCATCTGAAGGAGGTGAAGAACCTCGGCTGGAAAGACATATCGCTCTACTTCAACAACAGGACCCCCAACGCGTGCCAGTTCAGGTGGAGACGGCTGAGGTCCGGGAACCTGAAGTCCAACAAGACCGCGCTGGTCGACGTCTCAAACGTCGTCGTCCCAATGACGTACTACGAACAGAACCTGAAGCTGAGTCTCGAGCAGGAGACCCTGGCCAAGAACGAGGACTTCCTGGAACTGCGCCCATTGCCCGAGGGCAAGCAAACGCCGGCGGATCCCGCGCACGCGTACCCTCCGGCCCCGGCCCCGGCCCGCGCCTCTGAGACTGACGCGTTCAGCAAACCAAGGTCGTTCTCCCACTCGTTGCCATTGGGCCCCGTGAACTGCGCTGTAAACTCGCCAAACTCGTTATCGAAGTACCACCAGCCGCTTGCAAGACTCAACTCCGACGACGAAAATATCGGGTTCATCCCAAAGGTGCTGGTCAAGTCCAGAAGAGGCTCAGCTGTGGTAGGTGTCGGTGTTGGAGTTGGCCCGTTTGAAACACAAGGCCAAACGCCGTTCCAATTCCAACAACAACAACAGCAGCAGAACCACTCGCAGGTTTACAATGAGACGTCGCCTGGTGACTACTCGCCCGATAGTAGCTACAACGGCACGCACTACTTCAACACCGCGCTGAACACAACACTGAACAGCTCAAAAGCCAGGAAGAACTCCTTTGTCAACTGGTCCAGAAGGAGCTCCTTCAACTTCGCCTCTACCTCGGCCTCGAGGAGATCCTCCCTGATAACAGCACCAAACTCAGTGGCAACCCTACTGCCTGGCAGTAATAACTCCTCCCACCCAACATCAAGAAGACAATCAATCCACAGCAACAACTCCTCCACTTTTGTCAGCCCAGGCTCTGTCTCTTCCCAATCGTTCATTGATACCCCGCTAACAAATGTGTCATCCACGGGCTACAGAAGGGCGTCCAGAACGTCTTCCATCCCATTGACCTCTACTCAAAGAAGGACCTCCATCGCTTTCGCGCCAACTCAAACCAAGAGCCACAGCTTCAACAAGGTGAGCAACTGGTCCAGAGATGAAGAACTGATGCTGATCGATTGCCATGCCAAAAACATGACACCATCCGAAATGTCCGTCCTCCTACCCAGCAAGTCAGATGCAGAGATTAGATCGAGAATCAAATCGGTATCCCAGTTCCAAATGAACCTAGAGAAACAACCTAACGTCTTAGAACAACCAAAACCGCAATTACCACACCAGATGGCTGGCACCACGGGTAGTTGCGATAGCTCCTTTGAGGACGGCGTAGACCCACTGAACAAAGCAGATACTATAGTCACTCCTCAGCCATTCGCGTCATCGAAGGAGGTCTCACCCGCTCCATTATTCTCACCAAATCCAAACGACTCATCTTCCTCGATCTCAGCAACCAGCAGCGCTATGTCAATGGCTGAGAAACCAATTGACTTGGTTGGCAATTCCATTTATAGCTCAAATATCTCCGACCTAAAGCAACAAACTCCTGCTTCAAGTAATGATAAAGTTTTGGGAGCCCAAGGTAGAAAACTACCAACAATCAGTGCATTATTAAATGATAGCATATGATTATACCAATAAAAAGGGAAAGATTTACGACCTTCTTATAATAAATTAACGACGAAAACGAAGTATTAAATTAAACACAATTTAAAAATCCAAATTGCTGGGAAACAATAGTACAATATAATGGAATAATGATAAATAGGCAAAGCTACCAGCAGTGACTCTTTTTGAAGTCTACAACAATTATGTTATTCTGCATGCTTTTTTTGCAATGGTAAAAGAAGACACAGTGAAGGGAAACCGTTTAGCAGGCACTTGTAAGCATCTATAAATATCCTATGAAGAATTAAGCAGCTTCTATTCCTTTTCTATTGATATTATCTTGTATCATCTAACATCCATATAAATATATATAGATATATATATAAATTACGATAAATCAAATAATAAGATTACTTAAGTCAGGAATAGATTTCAACTGTATTGATAAAGTATAGCAACTTTTGGAATACTTAAACAAGTATATTTATTTGAACCTACTTTGCGTACTTTTCTCTCTCTAAGGAAAGCCATTTCGATGTAAGTATAAATAAAGCCAAGAAATTAAACAAAATGATTCATTTTCCTATTCAAAGAAACATTAATAAATTAAACCCTATGAATATAAATTCCACAATTCTGATATGGAGTTAATAGAAAAATTTGTTATTGCGAAGTTTAATTATTATTATTACAAAAATATCCATTGTGGGGGGATGTCATCTTATCGTTATAGCATTCTGACTTCACAAGTGTATGAATTCTCACAACTTCATCAAGAGTACTCCGTAACTTAAAATACAAGTAGTAAAAAATAGTCGTAAATTATGTTGCAAATAATAGGCATTATTCTCTGAATATTAACAAAGCCAAGAATAAAAAATAACTATGGAAAGTAAATGGAATAGGAGAAAAAGTCGAATAAATAGGCCCTATTTTCCCTCTCATTTTAATTCGCAAGATTTTATCAACTGAACGTTCCAGAGCATAATGTAAAATGACTAAAACAAATTTACTTTTCCACCCTCCCTCAAAGACCATGGGGAAGACGGATGTTATAATAAACTGTGGATCATAACGGAATATCCTATTTTATAGATCTGATTTATTCAGATACTGCTACATCTTTAGAGCATAAGTAGCAAGTAGTAAAATTTCAGTTCCCCAATTCTAACGCTAATGTTCGCAATGAAAGGAAATTTGAAATAAAAAAGAAGCAACTATTCTGAAAATGATTTTCAATAAACTAAGTAAATGATATGGAAAAAAAGGAAAAAAATTAGAGTAGTAAAGGAATATTTACAAAAGACAAAAGAATTGGTAAAGCGTCATAAAAATTGGCATAACAGGACGGAATAAAGTAAAACCGTAAAAAAAAAAAGAAGAAAAACAACTTGATGGAATTAACTTCATGGGATAAATCGCTATGAAGTGAAAGATAAAATAAAAGAAAAACAATTATAATAAGAATAATAAAAGAATAATAGCTTTTATATTTTTATCGTCGTATCAAAAGAAAAGGTTATCAGTTATTAGCAGGCTTCCAAATGGCTTGTTAAAAATAAAATATTCTATCATAAGAAAACCAATTAGTTTTATTATTTTTATCATATATCGATTTGGACAGCCTGAGATATTAGAGAGAAAAAAAATTCATAAAGACGTAATCATAAACGTTAAACCGGGCTACTCATTTCATCTCAATTATTCTTAGAAAAAGGAAGACTATCAGCAGAGTACATGGTCTAGAAAAAAAAATTTTTTTTTCTACAAGTAATCACCAAATTCCTCTACTTATTGGAGGTTGTGTATCGAAGTTTTGCAACAATTCTTCACTTCTGCCGATTCCGAAAGACATTATCTGTGCGGTCGAAGAACTCAATGCTCCATCGGTCAATTGTGGGATTAGTTCTTGGTTGTTCACAGGTGTGCTCACTTTGGTAGGAATATGGGTTACATATCCATTTGTAAGTTTTAAATCACTGGAGTTTTGTTCCGAGAAAAATGGCACTGAGACTCTTTGTTGCTGTTGCTGCTGTGGTTGTTGTTGAAACGAGTAATTGGCGTTACTCACATTAGATGTTGAGTTATTTGAAAATGAATTCAGATTGAATTGTGTGTTCGTCATACCATTATTAGTTGATTGTCCCTGAGAATCGAGGAAAGTTGAGGTGCGCAAGATAGAGTTATTGTAGTGGCTTATGGACCCAGAAGTATGTGGTGGCATTCTCGAACTAGGCTCATTCAACAGACCTTGTGAATACGTACTCCCAACCTTGGGATGGTGGTTTGACGTGGAGGTAGTAGAAGACATATAGTCGGATGCAGAATTGGCAACGGAAAAGGAAAGCCGAGCGTTGGACAAACTAGTATAAGATTGAGCACTGGTTAGTGACTCACCACCTGTAGAGTTATATTTCAACGGCATTGTAGTAGACAACGGATCCTCAGGTACAGAGGTTCTATTGTAAAATGTTTTACTTTTCGCTCTCCTGACAGTGATGTATTTAGAGTCTACATTTACAACCAAATCCAGTGCCGCACAACAGATATCGATTATACGTCTTAAAGAGTTTGCGATTCCGTTTGGGTAAATCAGTTCGTTAAAGGAGTTTTCTCTATCTTTGAACAACAGCAGCTGAGAGTAGATTTCTAGAGTGTCCGGGTCATTCATATCAAGTGCCAAGGGATTACTAGAGTTCGAGGACAAAATAATCTCATTGGACAGAGGTGATATACCAGTTGGTAATGGGGCAAAAAACTTCCCAGACAGATTAGAGGTGTTTCCGAAATTAGTATTATTATTGTTGTTTGTCACATTAGAATTGTTAATAATAGAGGTATTATTCGTAGTATTAGTATTATTGTTGTTCGTAAAATTGGCGGCATTATGTGGAATCGCTGCGCCATTACCACCCAAGAGGGAATGGACTTGTTGTAAGGGCGATGATTTGAAATTGCCAGCGCTATTCCCGTTGCTCATCGAGCTGCTGATCGATCCACGATGACTTTCTAACAAAGACGCGGCACTACCCTTATGGGAGTTAATATCGTTATTGTTGGCAATGTTTTGCTGCTGCTGCTGCTGCTGCTGCTGCTGCTTCCACATGGCCTTCTTTTGGTTCTGGTGTTTCAATCTCCGTTCCCGCTCAATACGCTCTCTTTCCTCCTGTGGCAGCACTTTCTTGTACTCCACCCTCAAGTTCCGCCCGCCGATCTCCTTCTCATTCAAGTTATTCACCACCTGCGCAGTATCGTCCTCAGAGTTGTAGTTGGCAAATGCCAGACCCCGGAACGTACCGTTATCGAAATGATAATTGAAGGCGTAAGGCAGAGGCAGGTCCAGCGAGGTCATAAAGTCTAACAACTGCTCTCTCTTCAAAGCGAACGGGATATTCTTGATGACAATAGCAGTTGGGATAATATCATCGTCGTCTATCTCCTCATGGTCAGATGCCCTCTCATCGTGTATGGCCTTATCAAGCACCGTCATCGCGTCCGGAGAGGTTGTTTTTTCTGATTTTTCCTTCTCTTTATTTCCTGATCACAAGAAAATATATATGCTTTTTTTGCCAATATATCTATTATATAAAAAAAATAGAACAAACAATACGTGGACAGTAAGTTACTTGTCCAAGGTTCATATGAAAAAAATTTTTTTCTTTCTACTTTAAAGGTGGAATGGGGCAATTATAAAGAGATGAAAGAATGCTCCCAATTTGAACCAATGAAAAAAAAGGAACAATTATCGGGACGTAGATCATTTATAGTTTTTATTTTTAATTTTTGTATTTACTTTCCTGATTCTCCTGCCCCCTTCCTGCGGGCATTTAACTGTACCACCATACTAAAGCGTCCCTCATCTCATCGCTCTCATCTGCCCCTATAAAAAATCCAGCTGAAAAAACAAACAAACTCGATGCCACAGGAAGCGGGAACTCGTTCTCCTCTTCCCGGGCGCATGTGCCCTGCCCCCGCGCTACCACGTCTACGTAAACACACCAGCTGTCTTCATACACTGCGATTAGACAGACAGAGAGACTGAAGGCTCCTCCGCAATTCCGGAGATCATTAACGCCTTGCACTGCGCTGCTGTCCAACTTCCTCGGCAACCCGGTAATCCCGGATTTTCCTCTTTTTTTCTCGGGTGCATCAAAAAAAAGAAAAAAAGGAAAAAAAAACAGATTTCTGGCGTTGATGCATTACGCGATCCCGTGACGGATCTTTATCTACGCTCCGTGTATGGTCGATATTGTATAACAGACGATTGCTCAATAATAAACAGACGACACTAGCATGATTAAACCGTACTCGGACCCATGGCAGCTATAGCCGTGCATCAATAGAGGGATTAGCCCTCAGTACAGTGAAATATGAAGAGCCCGCCATTTCAGTAGAAAGAGCACAGCAAGTTCATAAACTACATAGTTGAAGTATCTAGATAAGACAATATCCAAACAGAAGTAGAACAAGACGGCATCTTGTATCAGTTGCCAAGTGCCTGACCGCTCTTCCCACAGTGTACAAAAAAGACAAGGCTGGTACTCGAGAGGTTTTCGACAGTAAGAGCCGTTTCAATAGCTGGGTGGTTTTCGTTACGCACTTTTTGGAAGGACCCCCAGGTCACGGACGAAGAAAATTAAAGGGTTCGTCATATTTTTGCATGCCGATTTGAAGAGCTGTTACGTGTTTGAAGAAATACCCTGAGTATTCACTCATTGAGCAACTCCAAAGGATCCATAAAAAGATATTTTACCAAGACCGTTTGAGCGGCTACAGATGTTGGAGGAAGATCCTGAGCTTGACTTGGACGGTTCATTGTCCCGATTAATTTGTTTTGAACTTGGTGAAATTGCTCCTCTTTATATTTTGAGTGACGTCATCCAGGCATTCTACAAAGATTTTGTTTGATGAACTACTTTAAGAGATAGAGTTTTTGAAATGGCACGTTAGTCACGCCCAATGACCATCATAGTTCATTTCGTACGTCGTGAACGCGATTTCCAAAAAAAAAAAGAGAAGGCCACTGTCCTTCATTAGTGTCCTGACACATGTTGCTGAAGAGTTTTACCACATTATAACGTCACCTTGATATAAAGAATACTTGGGGTTTAACGGTGACTTTATATGCAAAGCCACAATGGTCACTTCAAACGAGAAATATAATGTGATCTACGTATAATCAGATATCTCACGTGATTATCGCAACTTACGAATTTGTTGCTTTTTGGCGAAACGAGAAAGAAAACAAAAAATTTAAAAAATTTTTTTTTTTCATCTAAACAAGAAATCCCGTCGCGTGGCATTTATTTTGGTTTTCTCTCTTTAGCTTGTGTTGCTTTCAACTTATAGATATAAGGGTTTTCCCTTTTTTATTTTTGTTGTGACTTCAAGAGATTGTATTGAATTGGATAATTAGAAACCAATACTATAACGGAAAATGTCCTCCAACGAGAAGCTTATTCAAAGAAAGAAAGACGGTTCTAAGGAAGTCTCCCCAGCCGTCGCAGTGAAAAATAAGAACTCTATCTTGAAGATCTATTCTGATGAGGCTAAGGGTCTAAGAGTAGATCCTCTGGTCGTTTTGTTCTTGGCTGTCGGTTTCATCTTCTCTGTTGTGGGTTTGCACGTTATCTCCAAGTTGGCCTCCAAGATATTCTAGAAGGAAAAAAAAATAGACAAGGGAACTTTCCCCCTTGGCCGGTATTACTATTTGTATATTATATGTAAGTAAACTTAATGCTCATGTTTTTTTTTGTCTATTTACAACGTCATTAACAGCTCTTTGATTTTGGTGTGTGCCTCTGTGTGTGGCACGACCACTTTTTCATTCGTTGATCGGATCTCTATCTCGACATTGGGCCAGCTCTTGCTGCCGATGATAACACAGAGCGGAACACCGACTGCATGGGATAGCTTGATTTTACTGCCAAAACCCAATTTCGTGCCCTCAATATCGAGGTCAAATGTATCCAAGTCCTGTGTTACCTTGGCTTTCAACACGTTTACCTCGTCAACGTGGTCCTTACAATTGGTTATGATGGAAACCTCATAAGGCGCAATGACCCGCGGCCACCTCAATCCTTGGTGATCGCGTCCTATCTCTGCGATGGCCCCAATCAACCGACTGACACCAATGCCATAGCAACCCATGGATACTACGGACTCCTTGTTGTTTTCATCCCTGAACTTCGCACCGAGCGGCTTCGTATATTTATCTCCCAAGTGGAAAATATGGCCTACCTCAATACTCTTGGATGCATGCAACACTCCTTCCTCACAACGACCACAGATCTCTTTATCTAGAGCATCCACAATCGAGACTTCATCGATTTGCCCAAAATTGTGCTTCAAGTATTTCTTCAATGGGAAATCGGGGAAATTAGATCTAGAGTTGATTCTTATATCCATTACTCGCAAAATCTTGGTGAACATGTAGTCCTCATTTTCATTCTCGTACATCTCTAAGATCTTCTCGTTGCTAGTATCCCTTAATGTCACGTCAACGTCATTGTCGAGCACCTTCTGAGCAAGGTTCCAGTTAAAAGTCCTGCCTGCCGGGAAGTAGAAACATATTAACGTCGCATGATCTTCACTTAAACCATATCTGACATCGACATCACCACTGTGGTTTCCAGCTTCAGTTGGCAAAGAGTCGCATTTTTCTAGAGTTGACGTGGTGCCACAAGAATCACAGGAAAATACTTTATCCTCACCAATTGGATCCAGAAAATGATATTCTTTACTCATCTCTCCTCCAATATCACCACTATCAGCCAATGCCGCCTTAAAAGGTATCTTGAGATCGGTAAAGATCTTGTCATAGACGTTATCCATCTTTTGAAAGATATCAATCGCTTGCTCCTCAGATGAAGCAAAAGAATAAGCATCTTTCATAATAAACTCTCTCCCTCTCAGTAATCCACCTCTTGGACGTTTCTCATCTCTATACTTTCTGCCTATCTGATATGCTATAAGTGGCAAATCCTTATGACTAGTAATATAATTTTTTGCGAGCTCTGTTATGTCTTCTTCACAGGTCGGAATCAAACAGTATTGAACATTATTAGCATCCTTGACTTGAAATAATTCTTTAGATATCTCCCAACGACCAGTTTTCTCCCAGACTGATTTTGCTGATAAGGAGCTCAATGATACCTCCATTGCTCCAGTGTTTTCCTCCATACGTTTCCTGATCAAGATTTCTAACTTCCTCAAAGTTCGCAGCCCTAATGGGAGCCAATTAAACAAACCACTTTGAGTTTTTCTCACAAATCCTAAGTTCTGAAGAAGATCCTGCGTTGGTATTGATTTCCATACATCCAACTCTATACTCTTCGGAAGGAATGCGCTGTGCACAATGGCCCTCTTACAAATAATTCGTCTAAGGAACATGATTTGTATGCTGTTTTTATTAAATGTTTCCTCCTTTAAACAGCCTAAACAATCAGGTTTTTATGCAGTTATTATCCATTAATAGTTAACAAAAGTAGCACCTGAACGTCGGCAATGGTCAACACAAATGTAGCCGTTGTTAAATAAAAATTGATTCTTCCAAGTTTTCTGAAGTTTAGATCATTCTCGGACATTTCCGATTCACTTGTCATAATCGATTTTTAGGAAAAAAAAAAAAAATTGAATTGGTTTAGCAAAAACTATAACATCCATAAGATCAATGATATTTCTGATAAATAAAGTAAAATAAGCAATCTTAATATCTATGAACTAAAATGCTCAAAGAAAAAGTAACGTAAGGAAGGAAAAAAAAAACTTTTAAAAAAAGACTATATTATCGATATAATTCATACAGTAGATTTTTCATTAATCTAATACTTAAACCCCATTACCGGGAAGAGATTATGCCATCATCACCGTTACTTTAATATTCTATACACTAACCTCCTTCTTTTATTTTTTGCATCAATATTCTTACATTATCTAAGGTTTCAATACCTCAAGAGCTTCTGATAAACCTTGTTATCGGTCTCATCTTGATACTTATAGCCAAGATCTTCTAAGAACTTTTGAAATGTTAGGTTTTCTCTTGGTGGAACCGAAATACCAGCTAAGACCTTACCAATATCAGCACCATGGTTTCTATAATGGAACAAAGTCAAGTTCCATGATTCACTTAGTCCAGCTAAAAATCTGGTCAGAGCACCGGGTCTTTCTGGGAATTCGAAGGAGATAATTCTTTCATTTGGAACCTTTGAAGCCCCACCAACTAAATACCTACCATGAGACTTAGCCAATTCGTTGTCTGAAATATCAACAGCCTCGAAACCAAGGGTGTTTAATTGTTGCATCACTTGTTTGATTTCCTTTTCACGGTCAACAACACTAAATGATGTGTAAATATAAGCCTTTGGGACTTCACTTGTGGTTTCGTGACGATGCTCATTATAACGGTAACAGAATTCAGTGACCGCCCTTGGGTGAATAACTTTTTGCATTTTCTTAAAAGAGCCAGGAACATCTGGAATGGTAACTAACATGAAGACTTCCTTACCTTCACCAAGAACAGCACGTTCAGAAACAAATCTCAGTCTATCAAAGTTCATATTAGCACCTGACAAAATAGGGACGTAGGTTTGCTTGGAGTGGTCAATTTCTGGATGTAGTTGATTGATATATTTTTTCATACCTGCAACAGCCAAAGCACCGGATGGTTCAACGATACTTCTAGTGTCTTCGAAGACATCCTTGACTGCAGCACATATTTCATCGGTATTAACTAGAACAATTTCATCTACCACTTCTTTAGCAACTCTGAAAGTTTCTTCACCAATAATACGAACGGAAGTACCATCTGCAAATGTACCCACAGAATCTAAGGTTGTTCTCTTATTTCTTTGTAACGAAGTATATAAGGTAGCGGCGTCATGAGTTTCAACACCGATAATCTTAATATGAGGTGTAACTCTTTTTAGGTAGGCGCCGACACCAGCAATTAAACCACCACCACCAACTGGGACAAAAACAGCACCGATCTTGTTTGAGTTGTATACTTGCCTTAATATTTCCATTGCTACTGTACCTTGACCAGCAATGACATATGGATGATCGAATGGAGGAATGTTCGTTAGACCACGTTCTTCTTCCAACTTGGTACATTCCGCCTTGGCTTCATCAAAATCGTTACCGTAAAGTACAACTTGGGATCCCAGTCTCGAAACGTTTTGATATTTAATAGATGGAGTAGACACAGGCATAACAATTGTTGCTGGAATATTCAGATGTTTTGCTGCATAAGCTACACCTTGAGCATGGTTACCTGCAGAACATGCAATGACACCTTGATTTCTTTGTGAATCATCTAACTTAGCGATCATGTTATATGCACCACGCAATTTAAAGGAGAAGACTGGCAGAAGATCCTCCCTCTTTAGTTGGACATTGGTATTTAAACGTGAAGATAGACCTATACCATGAGATATTGGAGATTCTTTGATAATATCGTAAACCGAAGATCTCAATACAAGACGCACATAATCCGGTGTGTTGTCTGCCAGTAATTCATCTGGATTTAACTCTGAGTGCAGTTTCACCAGGTTAGGAGATACTGCCTGAGTGAATAACCTCTGGAACTTTGTCAGTTTCCTAGATTGCCGAGCAGAGGCTTGCAGCAGCGTATTACCAAAAAGTACCTTATGATTCATCATATATTATTCTCTTTTTTCTAATGCTATGACTAAATAGTAGGTTTTTCCGAACCACGGTAGAGAAGGATTTTCTATTATAGATATGTTAAGGAAAATAAATGATTAAATAAAAAAAATCTAAAACCAATTGTGATAGGATCAAATTTCAATATAACAGGATTTGACTCAGAATTCACAAATTTTCATATTTTTTTTTCACTTGTTTTTTTTTTTCCCACTTTTATTTAATTGTTTTCGCTTTTTCAATTTTCTTTCCCTAACAAACCGTCGATTATTACCAACAATGCGGATAGGGAATCTAATCTTTTAATTAATATTTACTGTTGTATCATATTTATACTAAAATTCATATCTATGTCAGTATTTATATAATATTGTATCCATTATAAGGAATGTTTCTGTTGCCAACCAAACCTCTATAACATTTTTTTTTTTGAAATAATTCCATTTTCTAACAATGAAAAAAAAAAAATATATATATATACTCATAGGGTATAATAGCCCATTATCTTGTTATGGTATCATTAACTTATGACATATATTCTTTGTTTTGTTAGTGTTCTTTAGTAACTAGTTTATTGTTGTTTTTTTATTGGAACACAAAAAAAATGCAAAAAAAAAAGTTAACATATTATAAAAAAAAATAAAAGGCAAATAAGTTTTCCTCTTTTGCATTATAAAAATTATATATACCATTAATTTGTTTATTGTTTTTTTATTCAATCTTCGTTAAATATTGTCCGAAGTAAGTATATAGAATGAATCAGTTTGGACCATACGATGACCTATTTTTGATAGATATTATTTATGCAAGAGATTGCTCCAAGGACACACAAGTTTCTGTTATTCCAGAGGTGAAAAAATCTATCGTCCATCGCTTAATGCAATACCTGACGAATAACAACATTTGCACATACTTTAATAGTAAACTCAGATTACTGATGGTTGAACCGTCTAACAGTATCTTACAAATGTATATAATGGGGATGGGCTTCAATAACAACTATCGGTCAATTAGCAATAAGTTGAAGAAGGACTATCCAAGGAGGTCAAATTTTCAATGTTATACTAAATCTAGTTCTTCAATTGGTCAAATAATCATTCCGCAGTTGGTCAAGTCTGTTGGCCAATGTAATAAGGCTACTGAAAATGATAATCAGACAAACTTTTACGACAAAATTGGTGCGTTTGAACATGAGCTAAAGTTATTAAAAGACCAGCAGTATCAGT
Organism: Nakaseomyces delphensis CBS 2170; assembly: GCA_001039675.1. Classification (NCBI taxonomy): domain Eukaryota; kingdom Fungi; phylum Ascomycota; class Saccharomycetes; order Saccharomycetales; family Saccharomycetaceae; genus Nakaseomyces; species Nakaseomyces delphensis. Next base: position 224,245 of record CAPT01000079.1, read on the forward strand.
TGGTTAAACATTTCACGGAATACAGCTTTGATGTCAGATGGAAGGATTATATGAGGGAGTTCAAAAAATCCAATGACTCCATGAATGCTATACTTCTTGAGCAAGTAGAGCACCTGAACGAAAAACTGAACCGGACAATGACAGTTCTTGAATCTTTATTACTAGAACAAGAGGAGAACAATACTCCGATCAGGAGGAAAATCAAGGTAAACAAGGTAGAAAATATTATATAGTCACATAAAAAATTATAATAAAGGTCACTCAAATAATAAAACAACAAAAAGAAGAAAAAATAATTTAGCATTAAAAATAACCTATTTAGAAAGAAATGATCGAAAAAGACCATAGAGTAATTTCATTATTGAAAATTATATTGTTGATTCAAGGACGGAAGAAAAAACCTATGCACATTTTGCAGTTAAAAAAAAAAAAACTTTATATATATATTCCTGGCCATAATGTTACCCATTATTTCCATTTATTCGACCGGAATCAATGACGTATCTTTTTATCATATTTGACACGTTCCATGTAACTCCGTATCGGTTGGTTTTTTGATGAACTTTTCATCAAATTGAAGCGCGGCAGCATATTCACAGAGGTATGAACTTCCTGCGGAGCTGTAATAGTAGAAGGTCTAAGCCTAACTTGTGTTCCCATTTTATGCATATTGATGTAATTATTATAGTGATAGTTTATTGTGGTGATACTCCTCCTTAGGATATAAAAAGCTAGTCATTATTTCTAACACATAAGCTTATATTTATATTAAATCAGCTACTGTGTTAATAAATGAACATCTTTCTTCTCGATGCGATGCAGGTCAAAAAAAGAAAAAGAGCAATATAGATTTATTAACGTTCTCCGGTTGCTAAAATAATATTAGGAACCGCAACTACTCCTCGACTACAATACCACGGCAAAAGATACAACTATATGATATACTTCTTGTTGGATATTATCATCAATAGACAAATTAATCTCTACCTGCTGTTTGCAATAAATAAAAGGGTCCCCGTCCCCTCCTCCCCGCACATTCCCTAAGAAGTTAATAAAAAGCCGTTGCTGGATGACAACTCCGCAAAGAAAATACCGCAGCGGGTTGTAATTTTAAACTTTTTTTCCGGTTCAGGTACGAAAACAAAAAGAAAAGAGAGAATTTTATCCCTAATTGGGACAAGGAATGTTTCCTAATACGGAAATATAGGGGTACCTGCATAATCTCCGGTTATTTCCTGCTCTCCGATTTTATATGTTCTTTAATTTTAAGTTGTTCTTCTGTGAAGACATGGCTCTAAACAATTATCGGCTGCTATTTTTTTTTTATTCGGTAATAACTTTACATAGGACTAATAAATCGTTTTGCGTGCATCTATCTTGTGTCTACAAATTAGGTTCTTCTGGATCTATTTGGAACACTTTATCTGGGTTCATTATTCTGTTGGGGTCTACAGCCAGTTTGATGTTGCGCATCAGGTCAAGCGTTGTAGAACCCAACTCCTTCTGTAAATACTCCCTCTTTCCTAATCCTACACCGTGCTCGCCGGTGCAGGTACCCTCTGCGGCAATGGCCCTATCGACCATTCTATCGACCAAGCCGTGGCATTTCTTGTGTTCGTCCTCGTCCTTGTAGACTATGAAGCAGTGGAAATTACCGTCGCCTGCATGTCCGACTATGCCGAAGGTCAGGTCGCTGCTGACAATGTCCTTCTTCGTCTGGTCGATCACCTCGGCAAACCTGGAGATGGGTACCGCGACGTCTGTGGTCCAGACCTTCGCCTTTTCGCCGTACTTCTGTTTCGCGGAATCGATCACTGACCACAGGGCGACTTTCCGGGCTTCCCACAGCTCGAGCTTCTCGTCTGCATCACTGGCAAATTGGAATCGCTGCGACTGAGACGCCGCGGCCACATCTTTGACCTCTTTGATCAAATCATCAACCATGGTTTGCGTTCTCCCACTAATCTTAAAGAACATCGTAGGTTTCTCTTCCCAGTCATCTCTGTCAGTACTTTCCGATTGGTTGATTAACTTCATCAGGTTATCATCTAGCAACTCCATCGCATTCAACCGCATGCCGCGGCCGATCAAGGTGGAACAGCAGGCGGCGGCGTCCTTGATTGAGTTGAACGATACCACCGCAATACTCTCAAACTGGGGTTTAACATGGCATTTCACCGTTGCCTCAGTGACAATTCCTAGTGTACCTTCGCTGCCCGTGAACAACCCGTTCAGGTTGTACCCTGCACTGGACTTTCTTGGCCTATGCCTGGTTTTGATAACATTACCGTCAGGCAACACCACTGTCAAGTTCACCACGTTCTCTTTCATAGTTCCAAATTTGAAGGCGTTGGTACCGGAACAAGAGTTAGCAATACAGCCCCCGATTAAGGCACCTGGACCGGGATCACATCCGAACATCAAGCCATATGTATCTAGATAATCGTTTAGATCTTCCCACGGAACACCGGCTTGCACCGTAACATCAAGGTCGTCCCGATGCAATTCGACAATATTGTTCATGTATTTGGAGAGGTCGATAGTGACAACCATATTAGGGCCCCTAGTAGGCATGAAATGGCCTTCCAATGAGGTACCACCGGAAAACGGTATCACCGGCACATTATGTTCGTTACATATCTTCACCAACTCGGAGACTTCCGCAGTGGATTCAGGGTACACTATGATCCTAGGAACCTGCGTGTTGGGATTCACAGCATGGTGGGTATTGAAGTATGTATCTGTGTGTTGTGACAAATCGGAATCAACCACAGAGTACTTACTGTCGTTATTTTTCAGCACTTTCTTCAGTCTTGCCACAACCGCATCCACATCACTTTTATTATAGTCCGGAGGACTCAAATGGTTCAAAGGTAACACAGATGACTTTAAGGATTTATCGCAACTGCCTTTAGACGACGAAGATGACGACGATGAGCCAGCCGCATAGCCTATGGCTGATCCTACAATTAACGTCGTACCCAATGCTAATATCCTATTACCACTACGTGGAACCCTAGAACTATAGCTCCTAGTACTTCTCAGAAATAACTTGAACATCCTTTGGTATTTGTTAACGTAAATGCTACAAGAAAATAAAATAAAAAACACTTATGTAAACATACTTGTATGTATGTATATATATATATATATATCGGATATTAGGATTATTGTATACTCCCTCCACCCCCACGCTTTTTAATTCAAATATATCCCGCAAGACTACCTGCCCCTTCACCATCCCTTACCCTTGTTTCTCCCTAAGGATTGAGCCCTGCCCTCCTTACTTAATGGTTCTCTATATTTAAACTTCCACTTCCAACTGGTTACTTAAATACTATTGGCTTCAATAATATTTAAATTTATTTAGAAGTTTTTATAACTCTCACTAATATAAAAATGACGTCATTTTCATGAAAAATCAGGTGACATGAAAATCACTAAATACGTTCCCAATGTTTTCCCTTTTTATGTTCTTTTCATACAACGAAAGTTGCCTTGAAAGTGTCTTGAACATCTACTGCTGATTGATGTAGCTTGTTTTGAGTTGAGGGAATCAGGACCAAAGCCCACTTTCTGGATTAATTTTTGATCCGAATCTCTTAACGTCTTCGTGTAGTTATCATAAGAACTGTTCTTAACACCTCATATTATAATGGGACCTATCTTTGCCATCTATTATAATATTGATTCTGAAGAATCAAATAAATCAAGAGTATTAGATATCGATTCATGGTTTCAAATATTGAAGGCAGGGCATCGGATTACTATTTTGATTTTTCGTTCAATCCCGAATTTTGTATATCACGTGGTCGGGTAACAGTTTCTTCAAAAAAAAAATATTTCTTTTTTTAATTTTTTCATCAAATTCTCTTAAAAATGAAAAATTGATAACAATTTATTTATTGATAACATTACAATAACTAAACTAAGACTTGGAGCAAAAATAACTAAAGGATTATCAACGAAACACAGTGAATAAAGCGTTACAAAATAAAACTTGCAAGGGATAACAGCAAGTAAATGGTCCAGATATGACCGAGAAGTACAGGATATCTACCGGCCGGGGCGGTGCTGGAAACATACATACGTCAGATAGCAGGGCGTCGCCTAAGGTGATCAAGCAAGGGTCTCAGACCCCAAGCATCCTGCAGCCAGTATATAGCACGGGGCGTGGTGGTGCAGGCAATATGAGGCGGAATACCGATCCGAAGTTGACCAGGATGGCACAGGACGTTGATGCTGACGACTCGGAGGGCAGCGAGTCTTTGGATGAACTGATGGATGGCGATGATTATATCGGCCCCGTACACGGTACCATAGATGAGGAACTCAGTATTACTAACGATCTTGACGATGATGACGGGACAGCTGTTGAACATTTGGGACACCACACTGGTGGTAGGAGCCACCATAGGGCAGCGGGGTCGAGGTCAAGGTCAAGGTCGCGGTCTAATTCTAAGTCGCGGTTATCGAAGACTCTCAGCTCCCAAAGGTCTCACGGGAAACACAAAAAGCAAGAAAAATATATAATTGGCCGTGGTGGTGCAGGTAATATAATCTCACCAAAGACAAGCAATACAGCCCGAATTTCATCCAGTCGTGAGAATAAAAAGAACGAGGAGGAGTTAAAGAAGAAGAAGAAAAAGAAGGGTCTCTTCGCGTCTATCACCAGTATGTTTTCTTAAGATGTGCTATGGAAGACAATAAAATAGCAAATATTCCAATCCATTCTAATACTAGGATTTTAAATTTCCACTTTTTCTACAATCAACATAGTCTACTCCATTTTTACGTTTATTTGGTATACATACCAATTTGGACTACTTTATCTTTTCTTTTTCTTTTTTTCATACTATTTCTCAACTATCAATTTTGTTTTAATATTCCTATAAATGATACTAATATACCAACAACAAAGAAAATTTATCAATAAGAATAAATTTTTAACTAGTTAAGACGTTATATTCTAATTCTTTGCAAGATTTATGATGCTAGAACTTCAATCGTTCATCACCATATATTAACTACAGCTTCCTATCCTCTATGAAACGCGATGTAACATATTGTCTATGTAATTTTTTCCTTACTTTTATGAAATATTTTATTATCTGTTGTACAAAAAATAAGGAGTACTACATATACTTTTAAACTTAGATCAATACCAACAAAAGAAATAGATACAAATATTATTATCCAATTAATATCAATAATCAATAAACTACAAGTTAATCATAAATTGATATTATAAGTGTAACCGGAAATTATAAATAGCATAGTTAAAATAAATAATTGAAATAAATATTCTGATAAATAACTCATATATATCGATAGGTAATATTTGAGTGATAATAGTACAATACAATGCAATAAATAGAACAGTTCAAATGTTTCTCTGCCACAGAGAGAAAATTTTTATTTTTAAAAAATCAATGGAGTCGGTTAAGTTATTTTTTTTTTCAAACAGTAGCTGCAAGCTCCTCCAAAAGTTTATAATCACGTTTAACTATGCCTCCGTTGCCCGGTAGGTAAGTACTGCCCATTAAGTACTCATCAATAGCGGTCGCAGCCTTGCGACCTTCTTGAATAGCCCATACAATTAAAGATTGCCCTCTTCTACAATCACCAGCAGCAAAAAGCTTGCCGCCATCGATATTGTATGAAGAATGTGATAACGTCTGAATAGTACCTCTTTTAGTCTTATTAACGCTGTCATCATTCAAAAGTTCTGGACCAACAAAACCCATGGACAGTAAAACAATATCAGCTTCATAAACTTCCTCACTATTTGGAACTTCGACCATTTGCCAGACACCACTTTGAGATTTCTTCCATTCAACACGTGCTGTTTTAATGGCAGTCACGTTTCCCTCATCATCGCCGACAAATTCTTTAGAAAGAATACAATATTCACGAGGGTCTTTACCATAGTGTTCTTTAACTTCTGCATGACCATAATCCACACGCATTATACGTGGCCATTGTGGCCATGGATTATCCTTCGCACGGTCATTTGGAGGTTGTGGTAATAACTCAAAATTGACAACAGATTTCGCGTGGTGTCTTACAGAGGTACCCAAACAATCATTACCTGTATCACCACCACCGATAACAATAACTCTCTTTCCTTCAAGCTTTTTCTTCACATTGTCAAAATCGTTGGAAAGTAGAGCCTTAGTGTTTTCTGTTAATAAATTCATGGCATAATCAATGTTCTTGAGTTCACGGCCCTTAATTGGTAAGTCTCTTGGAATAGTGGAGCCAATAGCATAAACAACAGCACTGTATGAGTTTTTCAATTCCTCTATTGGAATATCTTTTCCAATTTCAATGTTTGTCACAAATTCAATCCCTTCGGCGGCAAGCAAGTCAACACGACGCTGAACAATTGATTTATCTAATTTCATATTTGGTATACCATACATTAAAAGACCACCACAACGGTCGGCTCTTTCAAATACAGTTACGGAGTGGCCAGCCCTATTTAACATGTCAGCACATGCCAAACCTGCCGGTCCTGAACCAATAATTGCGACTCGGTGTTCGGTCCTGTATTGTGGAATGTTTGGCACAATCCAACCTTCCTTAAAACCATTATCAATAATTATTCTTTCAATAGACTTGATACCAACGGGGTCCTCAATGATACCGAGAGTACAAGCACCTTCACAAGGGGCTGGACAAACTCTACCGGTAAATTCTGGGAAATTATTGGTCTCCAACAATTTATCTAAGGCCAATTTCCATTGATTTTTGAAAACCAACTCATTAAATTTAGGAATGATGTTTGATAATGGACAACCAGTATCAGATTGGCAAAATGGAGTACCACAGTCCATGCATCTAGCGGTTTGATATTTTGCATCACGCTTGGAAACTGGTTTTGTGAACTCTTTCCAATCTCTTGTTCTAGTTGCTGGATCTCTATGACCTTCATGACGAACTTTGTATTTCATGAAACCTGTCATCTTGACAACCTTTTCTGCATTTTTCTTAGTTTGTTCTTTGTCTGGAACAGACTCCTCTAAATCTAGAACCTTGGGTTCGTGAAGTGTAGATTTGTTGGAAATCGCAGTTCGATGTAGCTTTTTTTGTTTTGCGTCCTGAAGTGCGGTAATTTCTCCATTGGTGGCATCTATGGCTGGTTCACTTTTATTACCAAGTTTGCTCAAATAATGTGCAGTTTCCTTTTCCTTTTGCCTTGCCTTTTCTTCAGCTTCCTTATCTAGTACTTTCTTATAGTCACTTGGAATAACTTTGACAAATTTCCTTAGGTAGTGATTAAAATTGCCTAGTATCCTGGATGCCAGTTCAGATTTGGTGAAGTTATAATGTTCTTGGATTAAATTTTTAACAAAAGCTATTTCAACCGGGTCATCCAAGTTTTCTAAATTAATCGTCTCTTTGTTTATCGTCGATAAAAATTTATCATGATCAGATGTCAAACAATATGCAATACCACCAGTAGCACCAGAGAATGCATTGATAGATTCTAGTTGTGACAAGACTAGAGCGCGACCACCAGTCATATATTCAAATGCATTATTACCCTTAACTCGCTCAACAACAATAGTTGCACCAGAGTTTCTAACAGCAAAACGTTCTCCAGCAATACCTGCGATAAAAGCTGTACCAGAAGTCGCACCATAGAAACATGTGTTACCAACAATGACATTTTCATCACTTTTTAATTTAGACTTTTTCGGTGGTTTAATGACAACAATACCACCAGACAAACCCTTACCGACGTAGTCATTAGCGTCACCTTCTAAGATAAATGTAATACCTGAAGCCAAAAATGCACCAAAGGATTGACCTGCAGAACCAACTATGTTAGAAACAATAGTATCGCGTGGCAGACCATTTTCACCAAATCTCTTAGAAACCCGATAAGATAGAGTCGAACCTAGCGCACGGTCAGTATTAACAATATTAGCTTCAATTGTAACTGGTAAACCCTTATCTAAAGTAACTTCAGCTTCATCGATTAACTTATTATCCAATCTAGTATGTAGTTTATGATCTTGTTTCTTGGTAAATCTAGTGGCAACACCAGGACGAATAGTATGTGCTGGGGTCAGGATTGGAGTGAGATCTATATTAAGGGCCTTTGGGTTAGCATCATCTCTTCTTTTCAACTTCTCGGAGTGACCTACCATTTCATCAATAGTTCTGAAACCAAGTCTGGCCATTATTTGTCTCAAATCTTGAACTAGATAGTAAAAGAAATTGATGACATGTTCTGGCATACCCTTAAATTTGCTTCGTAAGTAAGGATCTTGGGTTGCAATACCAACTGCACAGGTATTAGTGTGACATCTTCTCAGCATCACGCATCCCATAACAATTAGAGGAATAGTTGCTAATGTAAAAGATTCAGCGCCCAACAAAACGGCGACAGCAATATCAAAACCTGTTCTTAGTTGACCGTCTGTTTGGACCACAACGTTGCGTCTCAAATCATTCAAAACCAAGGTTTGATGTGTTTCGGCTAGACCCAATTCCCATGGAAGACCAGCATATTTAATACTTGTCCATCTGGAAGCACCAGTACCACCATCGTGTCCTGAAATCAAGATATGGTCAGCTTTCGCCTTAGCTACACCTGAAGCAACAATACCAACACCAACTTCTGAAACAAGTTTTACAGAGATACCTGCTCTTGGATTTGCACATTTTAAATCATAAACTAATTGCTTCAAATCTTCAATAGAATAGATATCATGATGTGGGGGTGGTGAGATCAAACCAACATTAGGTGTCGAATGTCTTGTCTTAGCAATGCTCTGAGAGACCTTATGGGCAGGTAATTCACCACCTTCACCAGGTTTAGCACCCTGGGCTATCTTAATTTGGATTTCATCAGCATCGGATAGGTAGTGGGAGGTAACGCCAAATCTAGCGGATGCCACTTGCTTGATGGCTGATCTCATAGTGTCACCATTAGGGTGAACAAGTGATCGTTCCGCATCTTCACCACCTTCACCACAATTGGACTTGGCACCCAAACGGTTCATGGCAATTGCAAGGGTTGAGTGCGCCTCCATTGAGATGGAACCGTAAGACATGGCACCAGACGCAAATCTTCTGGCAATTTCTGTCCATGGTTCAACTTGTTCTATTGGGATTGGAGTTGAGTTCTCAAAATCCAACTCCAATAATCCTCTCAGGGTACAGTCTCTGATAGCTTCCATTTCTTTCTTCACATAAAGCTCCCATGCATCATCATTTTTATTTCTAACTGAATCTTGTAGAGCAGCAATAGCTGTTGGATCATTAACATGTTTATAACCACCATCTCTCCAATGATATTCACCACTTTCTGGTAAATTTACAGATTTTGTCAGAGTGCTTCTACTTGGATAACCACGTTCGTGAAAGGAGAACGCATCTTGCGCTATATATTCAAAGGTTACACCTTTAATCCTAGATGATGTCCCTGTAAAACATAGGTCAATCACAGAGGAGTCAATACCTAATGCTTCGAAAATTTGTGCTCCCTTATAAGATGCTAATGTAGAGATACCCATCTTAGACATAACCTTTAGGATACCGCTATCGACAGCGTGCTTATAATTTTCAACCATTTGTTGATCTGTAACACTATGGTCATCATTGTTGACATTACGTACCAATCCTTCTCTATTCATTCTAACCAATGTCTCCATTGCTAAGTACGGGAAAATGGCATCACAACCATATCCTAATAAAACACAGAAATGGTGAATTTCTCTAGCTTCACCTGTCTCCAAGATTATAGCAACTTCTGTACGCTGCTTTTGTCTGATTAAATGATGGTGGATTGCACTAACAGCTAATAACGAAGATAAACTGACTCTGTGTTCACCAATATTCCTGTCGGATACTACAAGAATCTTTTTACCTTCGTCAATGGCATTACTTGCTTCGTTGGTAATCCTTTCAACAGCGTTAATGTAACCCACTATACCTTCTGACTTGTTGAACGTTATGTCTATGTTAGCCACAGTCCATGTGGGTATCACTCTTTCAATATTTTTAATGGCTTTGAACTCATCCCATTTAAGAATAGGTGACTTCAACAGCAAACGTTCACATTGTGATGGGTGCATTTCCAGTAGGTTACCCTGTGGTCCTACATAGCATTCTAATGACATAACATTGGCCTCACGGATTGGATCAATAGGTGGGTTAGTAACCTGTGCAAATAGTTGTCTAAAGTATTCAAATAATAATACCGGGTCCTGATTCAAACATGCTAATGGGGCATCGTTACCCATTGAACCTAGTGCTTCCTTTCCAGTTAAGGCCATGGGAGTTAAAAGTAATGAAAATTGTTCAAAAGTGTAACCATGTGCTAACAAGCGTGGGTCCTTTTGTACTTTTAATGATGGAGAATCTTCAACTAAGTCATGTGGTCCCAAATTTGAGGTCTTTGGAAGCAAATCTTCCAGTTTAATTACTTTAGAAAGCCAGGATTTGAAGTCCTTTCTCTTCGCAAATTTAGATTTTAATTCTCTGTGATCAATTACGCTACCTGCCTCAGTATCGACCAAGAAGACATCACCTGGTTTCAACTTACCCTTTTGTAGAACTAAAGAATCATCGATCGGGATTACTCCAACCTCAGATGCACAAATAACTCTGTCATCAGATGTGACATAATAACGGCACGGTCTCAAACCGTTCCTATCCAAAATGGCACCGCAGTACCTACCATCAGTAAAAGTTAGAAGCGCAGGACCATCCCATGGTTCCATTAGACATGCAGCCCAGTCATACCAGGCCTTAAGATCTGAGTCCATATCTTCGTGATAAGCTTCTGGAACCATCATCATTATCGCTTCAGGTAGGGACAGAATACCGTTCACAGTTAATAGTTCAAGAACATTGTCCAGTGCGGCGGAATCGGAACCACCTTCTTCAATAATAGGGTAAAGGGAATCTAATTTGTCCTTAAATGTCTCAGAGACCATAACACCTTCTCTCGACCGCATCCAATTTTTGTTACCTCTCAATGTATTGATTTCACCATTATGAGCGACCCACCTCAACGGTTGGGCTCTATCCCAAGATGGAAATGTGTTTGTAGAGAATCTGGAGTGTACCAAGGCCATATGCGACTCGAAGTGGGCGTTAGTCAAGTCATGGTAGTAGTTGTACACCTGGACAGGAGTAAGTTGGCCTTTATAAACGATGGTAGAGTTATTCAAAGAACACACGTAGAAACAATCCTCTGGGCTAAACTGTTTTGTAACGAATTTTCTGAACAGGTACAATTTTGTCTTGAAGTCCGTCTCATCAAATTCAGCTGGTTCCTCGACGCCAATAGGTACTACAAGTGCTTGCAAGATAGTTGGCTCTCTGGATAACGCGACGTCTCCCAAGATGGACGAGTCATGTTGGACTTCTCTCCACCCGAGAACTCTTAGATCAAAATCTGTAGCTGTGTTTTCAAAAGTTCCCTTCATACGTCTCAGATCTACATCATCTTGCTCCTCCTCTACGTCTTCGTCTTTGTTTTGTTTCTTAAAGAACACGTTACCCACCGCGTAGTGTCCCCTTTCAGGAACATCAATCCCGAGGTCTAGTTTGAACTCCCTCTTAATGAAACCGTGCGGGATACCTACCAGTATACCGGCACCGTCACCGTTGCCATCCGAAGAGACAGCACCACGGTGAGTCATGTTACAAAGCAAGGACCTCGCGTCGGAGACAATCTTATGCGACTGCACACCGTGCACATTAGCAACAAAACCAACACCGCATGCATCGTGTTCGTAGTCGGGATCGTATAGCCCTATTTTACCGGGAATAACTTTGCCCCATGACTTATTCTGTTCGTTAGAGTACAACTTGTCGTTATAATCGGGGACATTCCGGCTGGTCTCATACGCATCCTCAAGTGGATCGTATGGATCAGAAGAAATCATTAAAAAAAAAAGCCCTTCTTTTTTGAGAAATACAATAATACTTTTTCTACAACCGTGTTTTTTGTTTTCCACTTATATATAAATACAAAAGAGAGATCTGAAAGATCTGAAGAAAAATTAGCCGCCGAAACATCCAGAGAAAGAGAGAAAGAAAAACTGTGGACAGCCGCCCAGACCAGACCCTGTTTATATATAGTTGCCAACAAGACCGGAGCGCTTGTTCTTTACGATTTTTCACATATACTGCTTATCTTCAAGAGCATCCGCCGTACAAAGGAGGGGGGGGGGGTCTTGTTGGTTTGTTTCGTGTGGGATTTGCACAATATCTTCGTAGAGCAGGATTACTCTTCTCAGTGGGAAAGGGGGGGCGACAATGTCACAGCACACGCCATGCATGTGGCAGAGAAACAGATGCAGAAAAAGCGTCATCTTGTACTGGCGATTGTTAGAACCCAAAAAAAAAGAAAAAAGGGGACAAGAGAAAGAAAAAAAAGAAACGTGTCGATTTGCTCCATTGTTTTATCTGGACTGGGAGCAAGTGAGAGTGAAACCAGCGCCCTTTTAAATCAATTCCTTATCTTCAATGAAATTTGAACGAACGAATCAGATCTGATTTTGATAAGGGATAGTAATGCGATAACGAAGTTGTTTTAATTGGAAGGGATGATGACCTTTTTATACAATCGGAGTTTATGCAAAAAACTCCGATTGTATAAAAGACGTGCCAATGGACGTATTTGATCATGTGACGATGTATTTGAGCATGTGCACTTTTCGTATAATGTTGAGATGACATTTAGGGAACAATGGGGTGGGATGGGGATGGGGGACCCTTTAGATCATCAGATTCTGTTTTAATTTTTCAGGGTGGCGCAAATTAGCGAAGAGTTCTCTGATGATGTCAAAATTGTATTGGTAGAAAGCACTGAAAAATAAATATATAATAAAAATACCTTCTTGTTATATTATATATAAACATCAGAAATAAGAAGTCAGAAAAAAAAAAATGTCAGAAGGTAAGGCGATTCAATGCAAAGCTGCCGTTGCTTACGAGGCCGGAAAGCCCTTGGTAGTGGAGGAGATCACTGTCGATCCTCCCAAGGCTCATGAAGTCCGTATCCACATTGTGAACACTGCTGTTTGTCACACCGACGCATACACTTTGTCTGGCGTTGACCCTGAGGGTTTGTTTCCTTGTGTCCTGGGACACGAAGGTGCTGGCATTGTGGAATCTGTTGGGGAAGGGGTCACCAGTGTCAAGCCTGGCGACCACGTCGTTGCCCTCTACACCGCAGAGTGTAAAAAATGTAAGTTCTGTAAAAGCGGCAAGACGAACCTGTGTGGGGCGGTAAGGGCCACTCAAGGCAAGGGTGTTATGCCGGACGGTACCTCGAGATTCCACAACAAGAAGGGTGAGACGCTGTACCATTTCATGGGCTGTTCCACATTCTCTGAGTACACTGTTGTGGCTGATGTTAGTGTGGTAGCTGTCGACCCAACTGCTCCATTGGAGAGTGTATGTTTATTGGGTTGCGGTGTTACCACTGGTTACGGTGCGGCCGTAAAGACTGCCAACGTTCAAGAAGGTGACACTGTTGCCGTATTTGGTTGTGGTACTGTTGGTCTTTCTGTCTTGCAAGGTGCTGCTCAAAGGAAGGCCTCAAAAATCATTGCCATCGACACGAACGATCAGAAGAAGGATTTCGCCTCCCAATTCGGCGCCACAGATTTTATTAATCCAAAGACAGATTTGAAGGATGGTGAAACCATAGTCTCTAAGTTGATAGAAATGACTGACGGTGGTTTGGATCACACCGTTGACTGTACCGGTAACACTAAGGTTATGCGTGATGCTTTGGAAGCTTGTCACAAGGGTTGGGGTCAATCTGTCATCATCGGTGTAGCTGCCGCTGGTGAAGAGATTTCGACGAGACCATTCCAGCTTGTCACCGGGAGAGTCTGGAAGGGTTCTGCATTTGGTGGTATCAAGGGTAGATCAGAAATGGGAGGGCTAATCGAAAAGTACAAGAAGGGTGAACTAAAGGTTGATGAATTCATCACTCACAAGAGATCAATCGATGAAATTAACCAAGCATTCGATGACTTGCATAAGGGTGGGTGTTTGAGAACTGTATTGAGCTATCATTAAGGAAAATAGGATAGACTTTAAATCAAAAAAAAAAAAAAATAATTATTTTACATAAATGAGATCTTTAGTTAATATTATTATCTCTTGTATTGTTTTGTTTTGTTTTGTTTTTGTTTTGTTTTTGACGAGTTTTAAATATATTCAGAACAATTAGTCAATTTATTAAATTAATTGGGTAATGCAAAAGGTTATGTTTATATAGAAAACGTTTTCCAATATATATATGTATATGTGTGTGTAATAGGTAAAATAATGACCATCGATTTAATGCATATCTAAAACCTCATGAATGAATAGAACAAGTAAGATAATTAAAAATAAAAAATATAATAACAAAAAAAAATTGAACAATAATACATCCCATCAATGTAAAGTAAATTAAAATAATTGTTTAACTCCAAACTTTGAAATAAAAAAAAAAGTAATTAAGCGTTAATGCGTTGAAAATGTAATATGAATTTTATGTCACAATATGAATCTCCCACTAAGATTCATAGATTTGATACAGGTACCTTTTGTCTCTCTTGTAAATGTTCCGATGAGTTTTCATTGAATCTTCTTGTGAACGCATTGAGATAAGGATATGCAGCGTCAAATTCAACTAATGAATTTGAAAATGATCCATTATCTTTGGTATTGAAAACTTTTGAATTGTAATTTTTGTGTTGGTTTTGCTGTTGTCTATGCTCAATGTTATTCAAAACTTTCTCGTTAATTGAAGCACTTTGTTTAACATCAGTTAATGACTTTGGGCCTCCACATCGTAGACAAACTATATTTTTGGCAAAATTATGGTAGAAGCAACTTATACACTTCCAATCACCTGCTCTAAAAGGTATATTTGATCCTCCATTCATTGAAATATCGGTGTTACTATTATTAGGGTTGCTGGTATTGATGTTATTGATTAATAAGTTGTTTGAGACGTTATTTGAATATTGGCCCTGATCAGAAATGTTAACATATGCACTACTGTTATTTCCAATATTTTGGTTTAGTTTGCTGTACTCATTGATATTATTGAATAACCCCGTGTTATTCTGGGGAGTAGTGTAGTTATATCTATAGTTATTCGGCAACGGGAATTGTTGAGGGTTATTACTAGCTCTATTTGCTGCATACATCTGATATGTTTGTTGAAAATGTTGAAGATGTTGTAGTTGTTGCTGCTTTTGTTGCTGATGATTTAGTTGATATGACGGATTTGAATTATTCCAATTAAACGATGCATTGCTGGGCTTGTTATAATTTGCCCCGTAACTCTTGATAGCATTGGAATTACTGTTGGAATTGAGGCCGTGATATTTATTCAAATTACCTGAAACACCATTAGGTATAGGGAATGAGCATCTAAAGCAAGCAATTCTTCTTTGGAAATTTGAAAAGCCACACGAAGGACAATTCCAATCCCCAGGTCTAGGTTTGTTCTTATTTTGCTGGAAAAGGACCAGATTATCCTGTACCTTTTCTAGGAGTCTGATAGAAGACGGTTGTATTTCGATCAATTCCTGTGAACATTTATTATTTTTCAAGTTTGTAGTACTAAAAATATTTGAATGGTAATGAAGGCCTTCTTTTGCCTCTTCATGTGATCTGAATATTATAAAGCCAAATATATTATCGGAAGAAGTACCAGTGCTATCCTTTCTCTGCAATTTTAAGAACACATTGTCGGTTATATCCTTTAATGTCCAAAATCCAATTGGGTTTAAACTGTAAGAATTAAACCAACTTTCTAGATCGTTTTGTGTAGTCTCAGAAGGAATATTGTTGATATAAAGAACCTTCGATTTTTCCTCCAGGAAATTATGGTAATCAACAGCTAAGTCATATGGTCTTGTCAAAACGGTGAGCTCGTCCTCTTCGGTTATACAACTTTGATGTAGCTTGATAAGAATTATACGAGATAGATTAACATGGAATTCAGGTTCTCCTTTCCTAGTTAATAGATTAGCATATTCATTATTCAAATTTAATGAATCGATAATAACCTCTAAATCACTTAACATATTATTATTTGAGATTGTCGTAGAACTAGCAATGCCATCATATGTGTGTTCTTTAATTTTTTTTTCTTCTGGGTGATTAGTTATCCACAAAGAAAACTCTTTCCTTAAATCAAATATAGCAGGGTGTCTTAGGTATTCAGGTAACTCCAAGTTCTGCTTTTTGGCAGAGTAAACTAACGACACTCGAATATCCCAATTGGAATCTAAAGTACAAAACACAAATTGTTTATCCTCAGTATTTTGTTTTTTGGACTCGTCCACTAAATTTTTCTTGTCACCGTTATTGCAATACTCATTGATGTCCTTCGATAATTTAGCAATTGAGTCCTCCAAACACATTGTTTCCTGCGATATTTTTAATATCGTTGGATCATTGCAGGGTTGCAATGTTTGTGAATCAATTATCTGGTAGCTTATTTCCGATATTAGTCGATTGTTTATATCTTCCCCTTCAGTATTTGTTTCTAGGATAACATAACGCATATTGGGCGGCAAGCTTTTTTTGTTGCCGTTATCTTTTTTTCAAATATGCCTAATAAATGGATGCAACACGAGTACAGTCTAACAAAAAAATCTTAAGAAAGAACTTGCTAAGTTCAAATAATGTGCCCAATGAAATGATCAGTAATGAGAAATATTAAATGATTGCCTGTTTTTTTTTTTCTTAGCATCAACAAAACGATTCAAAAAAACAAAAAGACTGCACTACGACAGAATATAATAATGAGAGGGTTATCAGTATCTCCAAAAGAATGGTATTAGTAGAATTCGGTTATGGATTCTATTGCCTTGGGTTTTGTAAATACTTGTTTTGCTTCGTTGTTGGTACTTGTTTTAAATATGATTTTGCAATTAAATAGATATGCCAATCCACCTGAGACCTCGCTAGTAAAAAGATTGGGTGATATATGTAGAGGACGAATAGATAAGCATGTATTATAGTACTGAAATAAATTAAGTAACCAGAATGCAACGTTGCAGCCCCACTCTCATCTCATCGCTTGAGCTCATCGAATTTTTTTTTTCCAAAAATTTTCATCGTGATGGAGTCGAAAAAATTTTTTTTTTATTTTTCGAGAATACTTTGTCTAATCAGGAAATTCAAGGGACGCATCGATTATGCAAAAAACAATTATAATATTATACAGTAGTACACAATATTGTACATTTTACTCAAATAAAAAAAAGAGCATTATTAGACAGAATCTGATTCGTCATCGTCATCCTCTTTTTCCCCTTCCTCCTCGTCTGATGACGAGTAAGAGGTGTATTTCTTTCCATCCTGAAGTTCGTTAGTTACTCCGCTTTCATGTTGTTCTATCCATGACTTGACCCAGGATGTTATTCTATCGACATTGTTTTCCATATCCTCTATAGAGTCGCTGGTCAGCTCAACTACAATCTCTGGTTCATACGAGTCTTGCGCATCCTGAAGAACAACACCCATGATCTCTGCATCTAGATTTTCATCAATTTTTCCATCATGGTATCCTCTTGACTTCAATCTATCATATAATTTGCTGTTATCGGTTCTTAATACAACAACAAGGTCGATTAGTCTTTCCGGAAAAACATCATTAACATGCCAGTCGATAATGCTTTTACCTTCTCTCAGTAGCGGTTCCAGCTCATCCAGTAGTTTATCATCATCGACAATATGAGATTTACGGGCCTCGTCGTATCCATCATAGCATTTGTGCTTCTCGGCAAACTCTGAGATATTATAGTACTTGTAACCGTCCAGATTTCTCTTCAATAATTCGCAAGTAGTGGTTTTACCACAACCAGGTGTCCCTGTAATCAACAAATTCGGATAATATCTTCTTGACATTTTTATTTATTTAACTTTTTCCGTTTTTCTTCTTAGCTGCTGGTGATTATCTAATTATAATATCCTGCGTATGCACGCCAATTATAACTAGACTTCCAGTTTATGGTGATGAGTTTCTTGCCAAACTAACCATCACATTTATTCATCTTAAATTTTTCAGTCATAAAATACGTTTTATTCATCACGAGACTATTTTACCATTTAAATTTTATTTGGTCGAGAGAGAAGGTGAAAAGTACAATTATTACATAAAACATTGGATTGTACAACATAGCACCTCTTCAGGTTTAGTTCTTAAATTTAAAAGGTAGGATATTATTATACCATACAGCATATATTTTCTATATTCCTTTACTTCGGAGAGGAAAAGGTCTCACATAGTACAAGGTACTGAATTTGCAAACAGAAACAGGAAGTTGAAACTGCAACAAGTCATTTGAGGACGTTAACTACAAAAAGAAAGTAGTAGAAGAGGAGATTAAAAAGGCATACATATACATCTCTCAGAATGAATAAATTTGGTTTACAAGCATTAGTACCTTTAATTAAAAATGAGGGAGATAATAAGACTAATATATACGATCATTCAATGACAATTGGTACAGATCTTTCTTCTATGTTGCATTCGTTGGGTATTCCTGGTAATTCTAGGCATTGTAGGGTGTTAGATACGTTTCAGAGCCCCTGGGCGGAAACTTCAAGGAGTGAGGTAGAACCTAAGTACTTTACACCGGAATCATTTACGAATATATCGGATGTTTTACAGTCGCCAACAACTCCTCCTACCTTTGACAATGTACAAGCTGATCAACAAAGAGTAGCATTATTCCAGGACGAGACGCTATTTTATTTATTCTATAAACATCCAGGTACTGTTATTCAAGAGTTAACTTATCTAGAACTGAGGAAACGCAACTGGCGCTATCATAAGACATTAAAAGCCTGGCTCACAAAGGATCCTATGACGGAACCAGTAGTTTCATCAGATGGATTGAGTGAAAGGGGCTCCTATGTTTTTTTCGATCCACAAAGATGGGAGAAATGTCAAAGGGATTTCCTGTTATTTTATAACGCAATCATGTAATAATAGAAATTTAATATCTTCAACTTGAAATGAATTCAAAAAGTATTCGATTAAATAGGCATTTGTATGTATGTATGTGTGTGTGTGTGTGTGTGACGACATAAATTGGTTTCTATGGCATTACAGTTATTGAGTAAGTAATCTTTATTCGGTAATTATATATTAGTTGTGTCTGTGGCCTATTTCATGGATCTTTAAGATGGATAGATTTTCCACTTGAGAAACTTGAATATCAGCAGGATATGTTATTAACTATTGACATGGCTCTGGTTCTGGTACATCTCAATAATTTGTTCAGAGGATGTTGCATCTTCAACCGATTTATCATCCCTAATTCTCAGAAAACGTGGAAACCTCAAAGATATACCTTTCTCATATACAGAACTACCTGCCTTGTAAATTGGAGACAATGAGAGGTCCGCTGTCAATACTTCAAATAATGTAGTAGGTTCAAACCAAACATCTGGTTCGGCACTAGAATCAAATAGATAGGTAGATTTTGGACCATCAATGACTGTTGGTGAAAGTTTTTCATAAAGGGTTTGTAGCATTTCTTCCGAGAAGCCGGTCCCGATTTTACAGCAAGTTTCAAAGTCTTCACTGTCATTATTATAACAACCTAACAGGAATCCACCATATGTCCCGGTTCTTTTACCTCTACCGTAGTATGCACCTAAAACGCATAAATCTAGAGAATCACCAACCCCTTCCAAGTAATCTTTTTTCAGTTTCAACCAGTTCCTTGATCTTTTACTTGGTTCATAATGTGATTCTGGTCCATCTAACATCTTCACCATTAGCCCTTCACATGAACTCTTAACACTATCGTCTAAAAACTTTTGAAGCTCATCTAAATTACTTGTTGTCATTTGTGTAGCATACTGAAATTCTCCATCTACAGGTTTCGTTACTTCTGCTAAGATCTCCCTTCTCCTAATAAGCGGTTCATTTATTAGTCTTTTTCCATTGTGCAACAAAATATCAAAAGCAAATAAACAAACGCGTACCTTAACTTCATTAATATTAACATCCTTTCTCTTTCTAGTTGTTAGTACTTGGAACGGCAGTATTTTATTTTGTTCGTTATCCCATGCAACTGCTTCACAATCCAAGATCAATGACGTCGTCACTTGGGGATCTACAAGGAAATCTTTTATTTGGATTTCTGGGTATCGTTCAGTCATATTTTCTCCATTTCTTGAATATATCCGCATGGTACCATCATTTAAAAGATGTACTTGTGCACGTTCACCATCGTATTTGTATTCCGACGTGAATTGTTGGCCTTGGAAACGATCGAGAACTTCACTAATCGCTTTCGTTGGTTTTGCCAGCATAGGTTTCAATGGAATACCAGGTTGGATGGTACAATGTTCAGTCACGCTCATGATACCAAAGTCCAAACATGCATTTATGACCATTTCATAATTTGGGACTTGGCAAAAGGCATCTCTAATCTTCTGTTCGGCCTGTTCAATAACATCCATAGGAGGCTCTTTATCTTTGTATTGTTCGTCATGTACCAGAAGTGCCTTAGAAAGTGCAATCAAAACGGTTTTCTCTGCAAGGCCAATTCTTAGTTTTGATTCTAGGGATCTAATCAAGAACTTCGCCTCGGTACCTTGGCATGCAGTCAACATTCGTTTTATTAGTTTCATTTTCCTAGTTTGGGAGTCTTTACCTTGTGACATGGCAATGCTCTTCAAGTTTTCGAATACTTCTCCAACGGCAAGTGGTTTAGGTTTGAACATGGTGGGTTGCACCGTTCTTGCCTCTAACGCAATCTGGCCTAAATCACCAATTTCCCTATATTGGTTTTTTATCTGTGCCATTGATTTGCCACATGACTCGCTAATT
The DNA here is from genome assembly GCA_001039675.1 of Nakaseomyces delphensis CBS 2170. Taxonomy (NCBI): domain Eukaryota; kingdom Fungi; phylum Ascomycota; class Saccharomycetes; order Saccharomycetales; family Saccharomycetaceae; genus Nakaseomyces; species Nakaseomyces delphensis. The sequence continues at coordinate 245,087 of CAPT01000079.1, forward strand.
GTTTTCATCAGCAAGTTTTCACCAAGTCCTAATTCTAAACCAGGCTCATAATCTGGTCCGAGCTTATTGATACATAAATAGGTCACTGGAATTAGGTTCCGTACATCGTCTTTCATAATCTTGATAAGAAAATCAGCGCATAATTTGATAATTGCAAGTCTGGATGATGTTTTTTCAATTTCTTCAAATAGGAGACATAATTCAGAGTATGGAACTTTACAGAAAAACGTTTTGTCCTCCTTCCTTGGCATAGTCGATATAGGGGTTCCCTCATTCATATCCGTTAGATTTCCCATAATCATGGATTTATTATTTTCATTGGTAGGTTCCATCTTTATTTTTTTCTTCGTAGGTCCCTCTTTGTCATTTGTATTCCCGTTCATGTTGTCATTATTTGTTTTATCGTCCTTATCGTCTTTTATATTGTCATTAGCGGACTTTAATTCGCTTACTTCTTTGTTTTCAGGTGTTACCTTATTATCTGATTCGGGGTTCTTCTTCATAGAACCAAAAAACCTTGCTAGAGTAGCCTGTTTTTTACTGGACATTATCGTACTATATCTTTCACCAATACTGGTTCCTACTATGTTTCCGTATGTTCTCTTGTAAGCCCCGCTTCGTGTTAGATTAATAGAACGAAGTACCACTCTCGTGAGCATATAAGCCAATAAAAATGTTGGATCAATTCAATTGCATACAAGAGATGACAATCTCCGTCTTTAATATTTCTCTTACTTTAAGCTATTTGTGCAGAAATAAGCAGAAATTAATCAATTTTTGAGCATGGAAATGGACCTTTATTTTCCATTTGTTTGTCGTTGCTGTTGTTTTTTTTAGCCTTTTTCTCAAGGAATTTTGAAGAGGAATTTTGAATTTTCGTGTTTTTAAAATTTATTTTTTTTTTGGCTAAATTTGCTGTAAATACGCTCAATTCACAAAATACAGCATACAGGGAAGAATTGCAGATTTTTTGGGCTCCTTTTTTATTTTTTTTCCTACATATCCAGTAATAACAGCCCTGCCACACATTCTAGATCCTCATGAGTGACTTGCTGGTTATGGTTATTGTTGTTGTGAGCGCTGTCTTGCATCTCTATTCGCTCTTCGAAAGCCTCCAGTGACCGTACTACTGCCTCCTTCGCAAACACATCAATATATCGCTGCAACATTGAAACCACATCTTTTGTAATTCTAGTGTTCTCTTTATCTTCAAATGCTACTTCGTGCAACAGTCTGGCAATTGTGTCCTCCGGAAGATCCATTTTCGTTTCTCTTCTTTATTTTTCAGTTCAGTTCCTCTCCAGATTTTAGCAAGCAAGAAACTCCACCTGTAAAGATACCACCTGCTATGTAAATATATTGCTATTTGTAAATATAATATGACCTGGTATTGAGATCAAATAATAAACAAGCGCCCAACTCTTGAGATCTCAGAGGTTTTTTGAATCTTTTAAAAACCAAAAAAAAAATAAACTTGGAAAAGCGACGAACAGCACCAAGGGGAAAAGTAAAAAAAATTTCATTTGAAAACAACATATCCAAAATAAAGAGAGTTCAAGATCGGTTTCTAAAGGCCTTGATTTGTTTCAAACATAGGTTAAGATATTAGGGAATTATGGTTGTGGTCGAGGATGCTCATAGCGAGGTGATTCATCATGCAGCTTTAAATTATTATGGTACGAGGCTGGCATCGTGTTCTAGTGACAAAACTGTCAAGATCTTTGAAGTTAGCGATAAAGGTATTACTGCATTGGAAACCCTAACGGGACACATTGGTCCAGTATGGTATGCAGATTGGTGTCATCCAAGTATGGGTGAGATTTTGCTGGCTACTTGTGGCTACGACGGTCGTGTCATGATCTGGAAGGAGCAAGCTGGGCGTATGGTGTCTTTGACAACACATGCAGTGCATTCTGCTTCTGTTAACTGTGTGAAATGGGCTCCACATGAGTATGGGATGTTTCTGTTATGCGCTTCTGCCGATGGTAAAGTTTCCGTGTTAGAGTTGAAGAACGGCCAGGTAGTTTCTGCCAAAATTATAGAAGCACACAAATTTGGTGTCAACTCTGTTAGTTGGGCGGCTCCAATTGTCCCTACTGCAACAAAGGAAAAGGAAGAGACGGCGCTTGTTAAGCGTTTTGTCAGCGCTGGTAATGACAACCTGGTAAAAATCTGGAGATTCAACGACGATAAGGAAGAATACGAACTAGAGGACACATTAGAAGGGCACACAAATGCTGTAACAGCTGTGGATTGGTCTCCTACTACTCTATCACAATCCTATGTTGCAACCGTCTCAAAGGACAAGACATGCCTTGTCTGGACTAAAAACGCTGGTGAGAAAAATGCTAAGTGGAATAAAGCCATAGTAAATGCCTCTGGGTTCGATCAACCTCTAGGTTCAGTTTCATGGTCCTTGTCAGGAAATCTTTTGGCAGTATCTGGTGACGATAGAAAGGTATCTATCTGGAAAGAGAGTAGTGAAGGTAAATGGGAAAAGGTAGACAACTAAACCAAGTAAAAACGATTTTAATATATGTATCTATATATGTGTAAGGACAACGGAAATTGACGTTGGTGTACATTGGACCATCCTGAACCTTCGAACTGTATTTTTTTCTAACTTTTTAAGACAATTCTCATTACTTTGCCATCAGGATCAAATGATATAATGTAAAATAATATGAGTTGAAATAATGAAAATGTAATAGCCTTCAAAGTCAACTATTGAGAACATATGTCAATCAATAGAGATCGTCCTTTGGGCTGCAGTAATATCTTTAGGATGTGTACTTTTCAGGTATTCTAATCTCAATCCCATGTACAGCACTTTTTTATTATTTCTTAATGATTTAAATTATTGCAAAAAATACTAGGAAACAAATAAAGTAGTACAACTTACATGAGCATATATAAAGGTAAGATAATATATCATATATAAAAAAACTCTTAGTAATGTACTAGGTAGGACCTCAGCTCAGAAACGCTAGCTGAATGAGCTATATTATTGACCAAGTATCCATAGATTAAATAGTTTTCATAGTTAGTTAATAAGTGAGTATAAATGCTAATTTCTTTTTGTTCATTCATTGTATCAATATAATTTGTAGTATAAGATACAAAACAGAAGAAAGTAATAACAGTTATTAAACCAAAATTCAAATGATTAAAAAAAAAGAGAAAAAAAAAAAAAAGATATATATACATATATTTTGATATCTATATATATACTAAAAAAAAAGTCTAAGCTTTACATTTGTCTTTTAATTTAGATCAAAATAAAATAATAACCTGTGATATTTGTTTGTATGGGGAAAGCTTTTATTTTATGGGTGAAAATAAAAAAAAAAAAAAGGATTCTAGAGAATATTCAAAAGAGCCCTAAAATAATAAAAAACACCACATGCATTTGTTGGAAAAAACCATATTCACAAAATCAAGAAAATTTTCTTGACATAAAGGAGAAAACATTAGATGCCTTTCGATCATTCAATGAATTTGCAAGAAGAAAAAAATCTTTGGAAACTTTTTGAGTAACCAAAGAATGGGTGAGAGAGGGGATGGGGGCAGAAATATTATAGCGTAATGAAAGTAGGGGAAAAAAAATAATAACAAAAGCGGGAAAAAGGCACTATCCAGAGAAGCCAATTTCTTATCGGAGCTTTTCTAGTAGAATTGAGAGAATTGGAGTTAAAATAAAAAGAAAAGTAAAATGACATAGGACATTATTAGTTTGTTTTGGTAAGATAATTTGCTAACAACAGTTGTGGTAAAACAAAAAAAAAATAATGTAAATGTAAAGAAACAAAATCAAGTCTCAAAAAAAAAAATTATAATTGAAATGAAAAATAGTACAAGTTCATGACAAAATCCAAAAGTCATTTAAAATTCTATCATTCTATTTTGCGTCGGAAAAAAAATTTTTTTTGTTCTCTTTAACTTCTCAAACATTTAATATCTTTGCTGTCCAACAAAGCCTGTTGGCATTTGTTGTGATGAGTAATTCATTGGAGCACCTTGTTGTGTATTTGGTGGCATATCTGGGTGTTGATTCATTTGCTGCATGTATTGCTGTGGCATTGTCATGAATTGAGGTTGACCTTGCTGAGGTGGAATGAATTGCTGTTGTTGTGGTGGTGGATAGTATTGATTTTGTTGTGCTTGGTGCTGCTGCTGATGTTGTTGTTGTTGTTGTTGTTGTTGTTGTTGTTCTTGCAATCTTCTCTGGTGTACAATGTGTGGGTCTTCGATTGGAACTGGAACTGGAACGGCGCTATCATCTTCTGCAACATATAGGGATTTGTCAATGGTAGAAGGAATGGCAGCAATTTCGGTACCCAGTTCCTGTTCAATTTTGTACAAGTTGAAACGATCGTTCCAATTAATTAGGTTAATGGCTAAACCCAAATGACCAAATCTACCGGATCTACCGATACGATGCAAATATGTCTCTGCAGTCTTTGGGAAATCAAAATTGATAACAACGTTGACGGCCTGGATATCAATACCACGTGTCAAAAGATCAGAACACACCAAAGTACGGACTTTACCTTGGCGGAAGTCGTGGAAAACTTTATTTCTGTCCTGTTGCTTCATTCTAGCATGTGAGTAATAACAGGAGTAGCCCAAATCGGTAATCTTCTTGGCCAGCAGCTCGACACGGTTAGTAGAGTTGCAAAAGATAATGGCCTGGTTAATTTGCAGTTTAGAGAACAGTGTGTTTAAGCAGTGTAATTTCTGTCTTTCTTCAACGAATGCGTAGTATTGTGTAATACCCTTCAATGTCAGTTCCTCCATCAGGTTAATTTCGTAGGGTTTATGTAAATGTTTTACCATGAATTCTTTCACCGTTAGAGGGAACGTGGCACTGAACAACAGCGATTGGTGTTGTTTTGGCAAAAATGTTAGCACTTGCTCAATAATAGTCTTGAAGTCACGGGACAACATCTTGTCGGCCTCGTCCATGACAAACAGAGAGCACTCAGAAAGGTCTGCTACTTTTCTGGAGGCCAGGTCCAATACTCTCCCGGGAGTACCCACTAGTACGTGAACCGTTTCGTTTAATCTCAAAATATCGTCTCTTAGATTCGTACCACCAGTGGTGACCATGCAGGAAACACCGCAATGCTTACCCAATGTTCTGATAACCTGCGATGTTTGAAGAGCCAACTCCCTGGTAGGCACCATGATCAAAGCCTGGATCTTATTTAGTTTAGGTTTAATCTTCTCCAGAGTGGGAATCACAAACGCGGCAGTCTTACCAGTACCATTCTTGGCTCTCGCCAAGATATCTCTACCGGTGATTGCCACAGGGATGGCCTCTTCTTGGATAGGAGATGGTTTCTCGAAACCAGCCTCGAAAATACCCATAAGAAGCTCACGCTTCAGATAGAAATCTTCAAAAGAATTACCTTTCGTATTAAGAACATCATCAGTCTGGGGCCTAGTATCTTTTTTGGGCAAACTCAACTTATCTTTCCAAGTATTCTCTTCACTCATAATTTAATATATATATTTTTTGTCGTCTTAGTCTTTTTTCTGTTCTTCTTTTAAACCTTGTTTTTAATTTTTGCTTCGTAGTAGATTTTCTTTCCAGTCTTAGACAATAATTGGGGTGTCGTTTTATTTTTTTTCGCTCAAATATATATAATAAAAAGTCTTCTTTCCGGGGGAGGTGAAGGAGGCTGTTTTAAGTTCTTAGTTTTTCTATGGATTATCCTTAAAATATATAGTATCAGTGGATACAGAGATAGAAAAGAAAAATAAAAAAAAAAATTTTTTTATTTTTCGTTTTCCTTAAATAGTCTGTTTTCTCCCTTTTTATAGTTTTTTTCCTGTAGAATAGAGGGAGAAAAAATTTTTTATTCTTTACCCGACTCCTTTTTTTTTTCCAGATTTCCCAAAATTCTATTTCGTTTGTTGTGATAGTCACATGATATTTAAGATGTAATATTATACGGTACCATGTGCTGATTCGTGTATTTTGATATTTTAAATTTTCTAAACTTTCCGACGAATGGTGTCACCTGATTTTTCGAAAAAAAAATAATTTTTTTTATTTTCTTCAATTGTGCAACGCGTAGTCGTTGTTTCATACACTTTTCTCGATCATACTATTACCTTAAAAGAAATGATTCATTGAAAGCAATGCTTGTTTGTATTTCTTTGAATAAAAGGGATCAGTTCAAGAAGAGCTGTCAAAAAAATATTTTTGGTCATTTTTTTTAATTTGTCTTTCTTTTTTTGTTAGATGTTCAAAGTTAAGACGTTGGAACGGCGAAATTTGAAGCAGCTATCGCTTAATGCAGAGTCGAAATCGAAACCCGTGTTGGCTGGTGCTGGTGTTCCCACTTCTGCTGCTAGCAGCAGAAGTGGGGGTGTGGTAGTTTCGCATGACAGGAATGTATCGTCGGTGCGACAAGGTGAGAACAATAGGGTAGATGTTGGCGGCGGCGGCGGCGGCGGCGGCGGTTGGTTATCCTCCAAGTATAACAGTATTAGACCCAATAATGAACTTGCGTATGAGCTGGAAGACCTGGTGCAGCTCGGGAAGCTGGGGTCTGGGAACTCAGGGACCGTGATGAAAGTGCTCCATGTACCGAGCTCCCGTGTGCTCGCCAAGAAGACTATAATGATAGAACAGAATAACGAGATTGTGAAGCGGCAGATTTATAGGGAGTTGACTATTATGCGGAGTATCGGGGAACATAGGAACGTGGTGGAGTTTTACGGCGCGTTTAACATTACCTCGGATGTGGCTGTGAACGGCGGGAACGAGGTTATTATCCTGATGGAATACATGAACTGCGGGTCGCTGGATACCATCAGCAGGACGTATAACTCGCTCAAAGTTCGCGGAGCTGTTAGACAGTCAGAAAGCTGTCCGTTGCAAACGTGGTTCTCTAACCCGGTCATAACTTCGAGGATAGCATATTCTGTGCTCAATGGGCTGAATTACCTGTACGAAAACTATAAGATTATCCATAGGGATATAAAACCATCGAACGTTTTGATAAACAGCAGAGGCCAGATTAAGATATGTGATTTCGGTGTTTCGAGGAAATTGAACAACTCGATCGCGGATACTTTTGTGGGAACATCCACTTATATGTCACCTGAACGTATTCAAGGGAATAAATACACCACAAAGGGGGACGTCTGGTCGCTGGGTTTAATGCTTATAGAATTATTAACCGGTGAGTTCCCTCTTGGCGGCCATAAAGACACACCTGACGGCATTCTCGATCTTTTGCAACGAATAGTTAACGAACCTGCACCTAAACTGCCATCGGTAGTGGCAGATGTCTTACCGCAACCTATGGTAGCGTTCATAGCTAGATGTTGTGTCAAGGATGAAAGCGAAAGAGGTTCACTACAGGAACTGTTACAGCACCCTTTTATCCTTGAGTATAGAACTAAAACTGCTACAGATACATTCAAACAATGGACAAGAGATATAAAACAATGGTTAACCGAGGACAGAGCATACAGGAAGGAATTATTGGAGCGCTCAAAATTACAACAGCAAAGAGGAAAATCCGAAGTGTCGTTATCATAGAAAAGTTCAAAAAAAAAAAAAAAAAAAAAAAAAAGACATATATATTCTAATTTTGTTTTTTGTTGTTTTTTTTTTTTCATTTCATTTCATTTCTAAAGATAAAGAGAGGTGGTGTCGCCTCCTGATTTCTTTTCCTTCATTTCTCTTGCTGTTTTCATTAAATTCACTAATATTCAGATTCTAAATCCTTGTGGATTGGCATTTTCTTTTCTCAAATGGATAATTAATTATTTTGTTTTTCTTAAATTACGATGATTGTAGACTCGACTTTCGGCACGTTATTTAATATCAAGGAATATTTATTATAAGTAATTCTTATGCAATTAGAACTAAATAAAAAAGCATTATGATAAACGGAAATTTTAATTGTTGGAAGGATACTAAACAATGTTCAAATATTGTTTTATTCTTAAGAAGAAGGATCTATTAGTGGCAAGTTTTTATTCAGAATTGTTTATATTTCTTTTCCTTGTTCCATAACCAGCCTTCAGCACCTCTTACCAATCCCATTATTACTAAAACGCTGCCTAGCCCCCGCATAGAATTTTTCCACCACAGAGGATTCACTTTGTTAAATTGCTCTAGTGAGATACCTTTCTTCTTTTCGGCTTCAGTGTATTTGAATGCGTAACCAGATGCCAAGTATCCACCAAAGCCAACACCGAAAATGGTGCTCAGTATCTGGCATGGGACACAATCTCTGGTTTCTTCTTCCGTGAGTTCTCTTGAAGGTGGTGGATTGAATAGGTTTAAAATATTGCTCATTGTTTTTGATTATTCTTACAACCTTGGTTTTGCCCTATTGGTATTTTTTTTAAAATGTTGGCCCCATATTGTTAAAAGATCGATAGCCTTAAAAATATTAAGGTGTGAGAATAAGGTAACTAATCAAAAAAAAAAATAAAATAAAATAAAAAAATAAAAAATGTGAAAACACCAAAGGCCAATTATTTTCAAAACTTGAGTTTCCCATCAGATGAAAATTAATTGGATAAAATAATTTGAAGGTAACTGAGAATTGATAATAGCCATAATATGACTGCTGGAAACCTGACAGAATTTCAAAAGAAAAGGCTCGAAAATATCAAAAGAAATAATGATCTGCTAAAAAAGTTACAGCTGCAAGGAGAAGCTGGTAAAATTAAAAGGGAAGCAGGCATCGACACAGTTAATCGACATGAAAATCGATTGAAAAAGAAGAAGAAACTGAATAGTACAAAGCGGAAGTCTGATGACACAATCAAAAAGGCTGCGATGCCGACGAGAAGGTCGCGAAGATTGATGGGGCAAAAGTCAGAGGATGAAAAGGGTATTCCAAATATCAGCGATACCGAATTAATGAAAATGGGAAAGAATCAGGAATTAGAAAGCCTTGAAGATGTTAAAGAAACGGCAGTAATCGGTGATGTTAAACTCAGCGATCTCATTAAGACTGAAGATGGAGTTGATGAAGACGAACTACTAGCAAAATTCAAGCAATTTTCGAACAAGAATTTCTCTTCAGGTGATTTTTTTGATATAATTAAGAGACGTCAAAATGAAACTTCAAAGGATACAGGCTTAGAGAAACAACAAAAGGCATTCGATCTGGAACTGTATGATGTCTTCCAACCAAACGAGATTAAAGTTACATATGAACGTATCTCAGCATTATTTTTCCATCCATCTGTAGAGAAGAAACTGATTGTAGCTGGTGATACTTCGGGCACTATTGGTTTATGGAATGTGCGTGACGAGCCGTTGGCTGAAAATGGGGATGATGATATGGAGGAACCAGACATCACAAAGGTCAAGTTTTTTACTAAAAATGTGGGTAAAATCGAATGTTTGCCAACAGACACATCGACATTGCTGACGACATCTTATGACGGGTCCATAAGGTCGCTGAATTTGAATAATTTGAAAAGTGAAGATATAACAACACTGCGCAATGAAGATGGAGACTCCCTTGGTGTAAGTGATTGTCAATTCAGTTATGAGGATCCCAATGTATTATATATTACTACATTAACAGGCGAATTTACGAAAATGGATCTACGTGCGAAACCAAGTGAGTTTAAGTACTGGAGGTTGAGTGACAAAAAAATTGGATCAATGGCTATAAATCCTCAGAGGCCGTATGAAATTGCTACTGGGTCATTGGACCGTACCTTAAGGATATGGGATATTAGGAAAACAATCGACTCACCCGATTGGTCGCAATATGAAGATTTCCCGAGTCATGAGGTGGTGTCCACTTTCGATTCGAGGCTAAGCGTCTCTGCGGTTTCCTATTCCCCAACGGATGGAACACTAGTCTGTAACGGTTACGACGACACGATTAGGCTCTTTGACGTCAATGGGACTCTGCCAGATGATCTAAACACGCGGAGTAAACTCGTGTTGAAACACAACTGCCAAAGTGGTAGGTGGACAAGTATCCTGAAGGCAAGATTCAAACCAGATCAAAACGTCTTCGCGATTGCCAACATGAGCAGAGCCCTTGACATATATAATAGTGTCGGGCAACAGCTAGCTCACCTGACCACTCCAACAGTACCAGCAGTAATAGGTTGGCATCCGCTGAAAAACTGGGTCGCAGGAGGTAACTCAAGCGGCAAAGTTTTTCTGTTTACCGATAGACAATTATAAATAACAAAGTTCTCGTTTGTGTATATATACATATTACTATCTATATCTGTTTTCCTTTCTAAAAATCTCTAATGAAAGGAAACCCCCACCATTTTGTTAGCCATCGTTGCAATTTAAATTACCTGTTACTAGTGGGGGGAGGGGGGACGAGGGTCGCAACAATGACTGAAGGCCATGGTTTCGAAAACTGTAATTGTTTGCTTCTACATGCACTCCTTTTGTGTATACGTTGCTGTCATGTTACTTTAACGAAGTTGCGCTATCGATTCCAATATGAAAAAACATCGCGGACTCTTCGAGATCAGCCCTGTGCGGTGTTTTCTGAGGAATCAAATATTTTTTCACGGTCTGTTTTGTTTTGTTTTGTTGTTTTGTTTGTTTGTTTTTTTCAAATAAATTTTTTTTGTTTTGATTTTTAATTGAAAAAAAGAAATAAACAATGGGGATTCATAAACATTTATAAAGAGGACCACTCACTTATTTCGTTATTCCCTTTAATCCTAGGCGTAAGATAGTATTAATAACGAGCAAGGAAAGAATAGTAATTTTAGCTGAACGGTAGGGAGGGGTGAAAGAAGAAGTATAAACAAAAAAAAAAGAGTTAATATACCGGATCAGAAAAAAAGTAAATAAATAAATAAACAGGATGTTATCTCGATCGTCACATTTGGATTCAGTGACAGATGAGAATATAGTTCCTGGTTATTTCGGTATTCAGCATAAGGAGTTGTCGAATGACCATGCAAGGGTCCATAAGACATCTTCGAGAACAGTGTTGGGAGACGTCACGGGATCGGTTAATAGTATCTTGAATAATGGGAAGTCATATAATGGCAGCAATAGGGCTTCAATTGTGTCGGGGAGCCGAAATAGCATGGATGAAAATGTTAGGGAGGTCTTGGATTCTGAAAATGAGCAGTTTTCAATCTATGCGTCGAACACTTTAGACACTACGAATAGTAATGATGTGAGCGGTCTCTTGGAAGATCACGAATTGGAAAATATTCAAAGAGTTCCTGAGCATATGAGTAATAATGACAGTTACCACACGGAGGAAACTTCGGTTAATATAACCGATGAGAATATATGTGAGGAGAACGATATTCTTGACTATAATGAATTTACCAAGCCTCCATATAATGTGGAGATTGAAGAAGAGTTAAAGAAGGCAGAGGCGGCATATTCGCGATCATATCTGGATCCAATGGACGATGATAACTACGATTCTGTAATGGTGGTAGAACTGGCCCCCGGCATATTCCAGTATTTGAGGTATCTTGAGGTAAAATATTGCCCGAACCCCCACTATATGAATATGCAGACAGAACTCAAACCGTCTTACAGAAGTACATTACTCGACTGGATTGTGCAAGTAGATGATAGATTTCAACTGCTCCCTGAGACCCTCTATCTTACTGTGAATTTGATTGATAGATTTCTGTCAAAATCGACAATAAAGCTTAACAAATTTCAACTGGTAGGAGCTGTGGCTATGTTTATCGCCGCAAAATATGAGGAGATAAACTGTCCAACTATAAAAGACTTTATATATATGCTTGATAATGCCTACACAAAGGAAGAGTTGAGTGAGGCTGAGAGATACGTACTAAATTCACTAGAATTCGAAATTGGCTGGCCGGGACCAATGTCTTTCCTGAGACGAATCAGTAAAGCGGATGACTATGATTATAACATAAGAACATTGGCGAAATATCTACTGGAGACAACGATTATGGACCCTAGATTAATTGGTACAGCTCCAAGTTGGCTAGCAGCCGGTGCATATTTTTTAAGTAAGACAATACTAGGCTACAATAGCCGAGAGCACAACGATGCCGAGGATTCGATTGTGGCGGGCTGGACCCGGAAGCATGTATTTTACTCAGGTTATACACAACAGCAAGTTTTTCCTATATCAAGCCTAATATTAGAGAATTGTAGGCATGCGCAAGAACGTCATGCCGCTATCTGGACGAAATATTCAGACAGAAGACATCACCGTTCCTCTATTTTGGTAGATAAATGGATTGATCTTGCGGAAACAAAAATGAAAGATGAGTATTGAATCCTTTCAAAATTATAGTAGCACATGTAGTCCATATGTTGTTGTTTTTCAATGTTCTCTCTGCATGTTTTCGGATTCTGAATTTTAAAATCGGATGCCTGGCATCTTGGTCATAAAAATTTCAATTTTCATTTTAATTTAACTGCATTATGTAATGAACTATTTTAATGAAATATGCATTGTTCTCTATACATTCTCCCATTATTCGAATAAAATAGTGAGCTGTAATATACCAATAATATCTTCCAAATCGTATAGAATGATTAAATTTGTATTTCAGCGGCTAATTTGACGATTTTCTTTTATTTCAGACATTTTTTGTAAAATAAAAATTTATCTGCCTCATTAAATTGATCTTATTTAATATAGAAACAGTACGGAGGTGGCTCAATATTTGTTATTATATTCCAATCTTTTTTTTTAATATTTTGTTCCTGATTGTATATAAGTTGGCTAATTGGACTTCACAATGTCTTCTAATGCTTCATGGCTGCAAACGCTACTTCCCATTGGAGAAGATAGTAGTTTTGATAAGAATGTTAAAGAGGAAATAGACGCTGATAATGTTCATGTTATTTGCTCAATAGACTACTCAAAGGGAAAAATAGGATGTTCAATTATCAATACCGTTGAAGGGAAGATTTTTTGCTTAGCAGAGGATCTTGTCATTAAGAGAACAGATACATTAACAGATAGTACATATATTTCAGCAATTGACACTGGACTTGACATTGATTTATTTGTTGACATGGTAATTAGAGAATATGAAGTGGATCATATTCTTTACACTGCCAGAATTGCAGATGACATGGAGAAGTTTATCTCGCAGTTTGATAAGTTGGAGGTTCAATCCCACGTAATTAGCCTAAAGTATCATAAAAGGGATAGTAATTTAATGTCGACATTGAGTTGTGAATCAAATAAAAGAGATTTCCAGTCATTTATTAATTCTACATTGTATGAAAATACTTTAACACTGGGTACCTTTTCTGCCATAGTAAATTGGTGTGATAAAAACTTAAAACAAGATAGATCTACATCAATCTTGCTCAGGAGCTTGCAAAGTATTGATTATATCAATGTTAAGAATAGACTTCAAATGGACTCGTTAACTTTTTCGGCTTTACATATCCTTAAAACTTCTAAATGCCATATGAATATGAGAAATGATTTTGAATCCATTTCATCAATTGAGGGGTTATTCAGTGAGGTTAAAACAGTACTGGGTAAGAAGATATTAAAACAGTGGCTTATTTCTCCTACTACAGACATAAAGATCTTAAGATCTAGGCTTGATACAATCGATGTCTTTTCTACAGTTGAGAATCAAGAGATTATCGATAATCTTAAAAAAAATATGAAGATAATCCCAGACATACAACTGCTATTCCAAAAGCTAAATTCGAATATACTAAATACCAGGAATTGGTGTACCCTTCTAGCTTTTATTGAGTCGTCTGTGACAAATTTAACAGTTCTACAAAGATTAGCTTCCCAGGACCTTAATAATATATATCTCCAAACTGTGAAGAATATAGACTTTGGGTTTTTGACACATTTATACGCATATGCTGATACGAATTTAGATTTAGATTTATTATTTAATGATGATCTGCTGGAAATCAAGGAAGGCGTTTATAATGAGTATGACAACTGTAAAGTTCTATATCAGCGCTTAGAAGATACTTTAGAGGATGTCGTTCAGGGGACGATTGATAGATTCTTGAATGTTCCAAACTATACTCTAGATAAAAGGCAATTACAGGCGGTAGTTAACGCGACATATATTCCAGAATTAGGGTTTTTAATCATCATAAATCGTACTTTAAAGGGCCTGATAGAAGTTGATCATTTATTTGAAGACTGGGAGTTAGTATTCGAAAACTCTGAGGAGTTCTTTTACAAAAACCAGGAAATAATAAAACTAGATAGTGTTTATGGAGGAATTTTTACTCATTTATATGAACTGAAAGTTGAGGTATTGCAGAAGATGAAGAAAAGGTTCCAGAAAGAAATATCGAACCTAAGCGGAATTGCAAATTGTTTTGCAATTATTGAAGTTCTGATCGTTTTTACTCAGGTCTCTATGGCCAGAAATTATTCCAAACCAGAAATTAACGAATACTCAGCTGATATTATTGTCAAAAATAGTAGACATCCCTTACAAGAAACTTTCATATCCAATTTTATTGATAATGATATAAATATATGTGGTGGTTTGTTTACGAATAGCACTTGGCATAACGATGGATATCATCGCATGGCTGTTATAACCGGCCCTAACGGTTCTGGAAAATCAATATTTATGGAACAGATAGCATTGATTGTTTATATGGCCCATATTGGCTGTTTTGTTCCAGCACAAACTGCCAAAATCGGTATTGTCGACAAATTATTGACTAGATTGCACTCCAGAGACTCCATTAATTTATCACAAAGTTCATTTGAGATTGATAGTAAAAGAGTATCCAATATGTTATCTCTATGTTCTAATAAAAGCTTAATTCTAATAGATGAATATGGCGTCGGGACGGATATGATTTCAGGACCAGCCTTACTAGGGGCAATAATAAAAAAATACTCACAATATCCATCTTGTCCCAGAATAATGCTTTCCACCCATTTCAACGACCTTTTTTTAAAATCAGGCCTCATAGGTAATATCGATGGTATCACGTACTTAACTACCAAGGTAATATTTGCAAATGTCTCTGATACTTATGAATCTGACAACTTAGAAAATATTACCTTTTTGTATAAGATTGTAGAGGGAGTTTGTGAGGAATCGTTGGGTATACACTGTGCAAAATTATGTGGTATAAATGAAGCAACCATTTTAAAGGCAGAGTTAATCCAAAGAAATTTTGTCGAAGGTGGAGATATTCGTAAATGCCTAGACACATTTTCCCTCGAACAAGAAAGATCGTTTGAATATAATCAAATGATTCTGAAAAACTTCATAGCATGGGATGTTCATTTACAAAGTAATTCTTCATCTGAAAGCTTACGGGAAACATTAAAACAAGTATTATCTACATCTACAAGCACTATATTTTAGCTTTTGAAATAAATACTAATATAATCTTATTTATTACGATAAAAAAAAATAGAAATGCTTAAGTGGTTTCAGCAATATGCATTATTAATGCGCCTAATAGCTTTGAATTCGAAAAATATGAGAATAATATAGGGATTATAATCAATCCGTTAAAAAATATGATAGCGTACTAAAAAATTCAACTTTTAAATTTTACTGATCTCGTCAAGTTCTTCTTTATACCAGTCTTTTCACCTTCATATGGACCATTTTGGCCACCAGAATAAACTGCGCGAACAGACTTAAGTTTCTTTTGAGCCTTCTCATACTTCTTTCTCTTCTTGACACGGGAGTTTCTGTTGTCCTTCTTTCTTTTTGGTGTTAAACCTTTATTCTTCAGGATTTGGTAATTGATAGCACGCTTACCATCCTCTCCGATTTCTTCTGAGAGTTCGTTTAGTTTACCATCTCTTGCAGCTATTAGAGCATCGAAATGAGCCTTCTTCCTTCCTTCCTTTTTATCCTTTTTACCCTGAAGTATTTGTCTATAGTATTCCGCTGAAGACTTGTCATTGATAGTCTTTGATGTTTGCTCATCGTCAGATCCAAATTCTTCATTATCTAGATCCGCAGATTTTGGTGCATGGAGGCCCCTTTTTCTGGCCTCTTCCAATAATCTCTGTTGTCTTTCAAATAATCTCTCTTTATAAGGAATATCTTCGTCACCTGTAAACTTCTCCGCCTTTTTCATCTCTTGTTGGTCAATCTTAGAGGTATAGAAACGTAGAGACTTTTTTCTTTTACGTTTATCTTCCGCATCAATATCTGCAATCTTATCTTCAATAAAATCAGCATTTTCCTCAATCTCGTAGCTGGTAGCATCTGTGGCAATACCATCAATATCATTAGAAGCATTATTATTCTTCTTAGTGACACGAGATTGTTTGACGTATTCTTCGAAGTCATCAATATCAACCTCTGAGTCCTTTTCCTGTTCAGATTCTCCACCATTTTTAAATTTTTTACTTTCATCATTAGAGTTCTCACTTTCATCATCTGTTTCTGGTGTTGTGATATCAGCATCCCGTTCTACTAGTGTTACGACATCTGAATCAACCATATCTTCATCATCTTCTAAAGTATCTTCGGCCGGAAGTTCGCTAGCCTGTCTCCAAATTTCTTTTGAAGTTAAAATGGCTTCCATCACTGGATGGTCCTTCATGGTAGCAAATTCTTCGTTGTTATGCAGTTCATGGAGGAAAATGGCGAAATAAGACGATAATGTACTCAAGTAACTACAGAGTGCAATAAGTTTCAGTTTATTAACCTCGGATTTGGAATGTTCTTTCAATCCATCATGAACTTCTGTAAGTGTCTTTAACTCTCGTGTTAAAGGTATGAACTCAGGGAATAAAGTATTTAGATGTTGTCTCTTCTCGCTATCATCCATATTTAAAATAGACTTTATCGCTATTTCTGCATCCGCCTGTTTCGTTGACGCTTTGAATTCCTTCATATCAAACTCCTTTGCATCTTTACTCCATTCTTCATCAACAACATCATCATAATAATCTTCCATATTCAGTTCTGCAAGATGCTTTTTCTGCTGGCGAAGGGCTTCTTTTTCAATTTCTTTTGCAGTCTCCTGATCGTCCAAATCATCAGCACCATAGTATTCATTCTTGGTTGCACCCCAAGCATTTTCGTTGTCTAACATACCTTCTTCATCTTCCTCATCCGGCACTTCTGTTTCTAGGTTCCTACCAAAAACCTTCCTGTAGGCCTCAGCTCCATCAAGTTCCTCATCTTCCTCATCTCCAGACATAGCCATGACTTCCTCCTCCTCTTCATCCATAAGATCCTCCTCATCTGAACTTTGTCTATAAGCTAAAGTCGAGTCATTTAGCAATACCTTTTCTCTCTTATCGGCAAAGTCATCAACTTCATTCATCCCATAAGGATCGTCCTCAGATTTCCCTCTCTTAGCCATCTGATTTTTGTTTTATCCTGAACCTGCTATTTTTTCGTAAACGTAAAAGAGATTCCTTAACTGGCTTTTGTAATATATATAACAATATTTGTTTGAGCTCATCGCAAAATAATTTTTCAATTCTTTAATTCATCTATCTCATCGCAAATATTAAAAAATTTTCACCAAAAAGGTAAGTTGTACGGCTTTTTCTGGGGGAGCATGAAAAGATATTGCCTGAAATCAAAATTTTTGAAAGTAGAAAAGGATCAAATGCTATAATTTTATCCAAAAATATTTGGAATATTAGATTAATAAGGTCTTCTTTTCCTAATAATAGTGCTGATATAGTATTAAAAAAGAGGGTAAAGATGAGTGGGAGGTTGCCGTCTTTGAAGGACAGTGGTAAACAATCCTTAAAGTTTAAACCCAAGGCCGTTGCCAGGCGATCAAAGGAAGAAAGAGAGGCCTCAGTTCCCAGAGTCAAACTCGAGGAAAACAATGATGTCGAGAAGAAGAAGATTAGGCCTAAGAAGTTGCAAAACACGAAAAAGGATAGAGTTCCAAGGTACTTGAACAACACCCACGTCATCACTAGTGGTCCGCTGGCTGCAGGTAATTTTGTAGCAGAAAAAAACAGCACGATGAAGGCCAAGATCTTTGGTAATACTATGACCAAAGGTGAAGAGGGGACTTCTACACTGATTCAAAAGGGCCTTGAGACTATAGATAATGCTCACGACGATTCGGATGAGGATATGGGTGGTGATGAAGGTAAAACTAGTCCCTCCGTGTCACAGATCAAGAAGTTCAACATGGGTAAAGAGCTCACGTGCAAAGAATTTATATCTCATGAACAAGAGGCCCTAGCACTGGACGAAGATGACTCTAGTATAGATGGAGACGAAAACATGGACATGAATGAAGCTAGGAGGATTGAACAGCTATTCCCAATTAGACCTCTGCGAGTCAAGCACGAGGATACTGAGGCATTAAAGAAAGTAGTGCAGGACTCTATGTCGGAAAAACCTACTCGAGAAGCAACGCCAGGTTCGGCATCGATCAAAGAGGAGCCAGGTCTAAATGAAGAACAGGTGCTAACGCAAGCCCTTGTAAAGAAAGAAAACGAATTAAATAGTAAACTAGAAGAGCTACAACTGGAAGCAAGCGTCAACAATGGTCTCACAGAATTGGAAATCGAAAAACTACAGATCGAGAATGACCATATCAAAGTCCTGAAAAATATAGAGAGGATCAACAACAAACCAAATAAATTTATGATATTTCAGTTACCACCGAAGTTACCTGAATTTAAGGTGACACCAACAAAACAGGAGGATGAGAACAAACACACAGATGCCATGGACGTCGATTATAAGGAGGTTAAGAAGGAGAAAAATAAAAAGAAAGCTAAGGTACCAGTATCCTTAGAACCAGAATTAACTGGGAATATTGGTTCCATTAGAGTACATAAGTCAGGTAAATTAAGTGTCAAAATCGGAGATGTTATAATGGATATAACCAAAGGTGCTGAAAGTAATTTCATTCAGGATATAATAAGACTCAACGAACATGACGCACTAAACGCCAAGAAGACGGATGGTGAGGACGAAGAACAACCAACCGTGGAGTACCTCGGTTCTGTCGTGGGCAGAACGATTATTCAACCGAATATCTAATCATACACTACTTGTTACATATTTATGTAAAATTCTTCACATAACTCATCTCGATGTCATTACAATGGTTGCTATTGTTCTTCTTTTTTTTTATTTTTCCGGTGTTTTGTAGTTACTTAACTATTTGAAACTGGAAAGTAAGTTACGATTCACAAAATGTTATAGTAGAATCATTGAATAATTGAAAAGGAGTTTTTTAACTTTGTTTATCATTAGGAACAAGCACTCGACTCGACTTTTTGGCGTCACACCTATACTAGATTAATTTTACCTTTTTTTTTATTTGATTAAATAAGGGAGCAATAACGATAATCTTCGGAATTCCTCATCATCATATGGGAGATTAAGGAAAAGAAGTAACAGTTTAGTAATGGATGAAAGCGACAAGCATGGTAGAAATACTTTTCTATCTCGCGTATTTGGTATGCAATCTGATGAGGTGTCGTCATCTATGCATACACAAGGGTTTAGCACCATACCGCTGGAAGATGAGGATCACGCACAGATACCTGAAACCGATGAAGATAATAGAGATGGTGTACGATTACTAGAATCTGATCAAGGGAGCTCAAGCCAGGGGAGCTCTGATGAAGGGATAGACGAGGATGATCATACTGAGGCATCGCAACCGTTCCTTAACGAACTGGAAAGTATAGAACTTGATAAATTCAGTAGCAATCATAACCAGCAATTGATGGAATCATCAATACCAAAGATTGGTCAACCTTCAAGTGATGAGGGAGATGTGGATCTGAACAGTAGTGTAGATGCCGATATAGAACGAAACAATGGTGTCAAATTAATATTTAATGACGATAAAGGCACAAAAGGTAAGCATAGTTCTCAACAATTGGGAGACTCAACGTTATTTAAAAGAATTTTGAGAAGTGGCTCAAATATGAATTCGAAGTACATGTCTAACAGCAATGGTACTGGCTTTCCTCAAGGAACCGAAATCAACAAATCATCCACTACAGGTGGTCAACCTGGTACCTTCTTAAACACAGTAAAGGGCGAGAAACCAGTAAAAAGATACAAGCTAAGGAAACCTAATATATTAAATGCCCTATCCGTGGTGAATAATGTTTCAGAGCGGAGGTTAAACACTTTGAATCCAAAGGAGAGAGCTCTTTGGAAATGGGCCAATGTCGAGAATTTGGATATATTCCTTCAGGATGCGTATAACTATTATATGGGTAATGGCTATTATTGTATTATTATTCAAAAGGTACTTAACATTGCCACGCTAATTTTTGTTGTGTTCTTTTCCAGTTTTATGGGTTATTGTATCGATTATTCAAAACTACCAAATAGCAGGCATTTTTCAGATATTAAGATTGAGCGATGCTATTCAAACAATATTACGGGATTTACGAAGTTATTACTCTACCTATTTTATGTATTTGTGGGGCTTAAAGTGGTACAATTAGGATTTGATATTAAAAACAGTAAAGAAATGTACGATTTTTATAACTACTTACTAAACATATCGGATGATGAGCTCCAAACAATACCCTGGCAAAATATCGTTCAACAATTAATGTATTTAAAGGACCAAAACGCCCTTACGGCCAATGTCGTTGCAGTTAAGGCAAAAAACAAATTAAATGCCCATGGTGTCGCTAATAGAATTATGAGGAAGGAAAATTACCTAATTGCGCTATATAATAATGAAATCTTAGATTTGAGTTTACCTATTCCATTCTTTAAAAGTTCACCGTTGACGAAAACTTTAGAATGGAACATCAACCTCTGTGTCATGGGATTTGTTTTTAACGATGCAGGTTTTATCAAACAAGGTTTCCTTAAACAATCCCAAAGAGAATTTTTCGTTGCTGAATTGCAGAAAAGATTTATGCTTGCAGGGTTCTTGAATATAATCTTATCTCCATTTCTGGTTTCTTATTTTGTCCTATTATACTTTTTCAGGTACTTCAATGAATATAAGACCTCGCCAGAAAGTATTGGCGCTAGACAATACACTCCACTTGCCGAATGGAAATTCAGAGAATACAATGAATTATATCATATATTTAGGAGAAGGATAGAAATGAGTGCTGGAATTGCCAATAGATATATTGACCAATTTCCCAAGGAGAAGATGAATCTCATCTATAAATTTATTGCTTTCGTCTCCGGTTCTTTTGTTGCTATCTTAGCTTTATTAACACTATGGGATTCAGAAAACTTTTTGAGTTTCGAAATCACTAGTGATAAAACGGTTTTGTTTTATATTACAGTTCTAGGTGCAATATGGTCCATAAGTCAAGGATCGGTTTCGAAGGAATATCACATTTTTGATCCGGAAGAAACTTTGAAGGAGTTATCTACTTTTACACATTATGCACCTGAGTCATGGAAGGACCGCTATCATACTGAATCAGTAAAGCAAGAATTTTGTACTTTGTACAACCTCCGAATTACAATTTTATTTCGTGAATTAGCCAGTTTAGTTACTACTCCATTTATCTTATGGTTTTCTTTACCAAACTCAGCTGGTAAAATAGTTGATTTCTTCAGGGAATCCTCGGTCTATATTGATGGTTTGGGATATGTTTGCAAATATGCTGTTTATGATGGTGATGTGAATGCTGTGAAAAGACATTTTCAAAATGAGGATACACCTGGTAATGAAGAAATGCCAGTGCATGAGAATGAATCAGACTCTGAACCAGATGATGCGGTTAAAAAGATGATGCAATCTTACATGTATTTCTTGGATGATTATGAGAATGAAAATAACATGCTTGGAAAGTATCAAATTCCGGCAAAAAGAAGAGATAGTTATGATCAAATGGGATACCATAACCATGGTCAGGAAGGTCAAGAGAGGATTGATGATGGTAACAGCGAAATTTTAGCTAATAAATATTCTTGGAAAAAGCAGTTTAGGCCTGGTCAGAAACCAGAGCTCTTTAGGATCGGTCACCATGTACTAACAGAAAATAACAAAACTGATAACGAAGGCAAGAAAGCACAGCTAGATGAATCATTTTTACATGCTCCTTCTGTTAATACTTATGATAGGAATGAAGAAAGAGCAACTGGAAATGGTGTTGGGCAACCTCGTGAAAATTTGAAAGGTGGCGGTGTATTGAGCTTGGTTAAAGAATATTATAAACAGTCAGATGTTGGCCGTTGAGTATTTTACATGTTACCCTTGAGGATAACCAGCAAAAATTTTTATTTTTATTTTTTTTTTTATTATTATTATCCTTCTTTTTTGGCTCTATTTGCTTATTTACTTTTATTCGGTTCAACACCATAGTACACTGGAATAAATAGATCGATAATATGTCTGGAATTCCTGAATACTTTTTAAATACAGTTGATTATAGAGTTATAGATATTTATTTAAAGATCATATTTTACGATAACAGCGGTGGCAAAGTCGCGGGAAACCCTCTTTTATTCGGGGTGGTGGTCATTATCATTATTTTATTTCTATCTTCAGAATTGTTTCATGAAGTTGAGATATAACAAGACTCGATCCATTGAATATTAGATATATATATATATTGAGCTCTTTTTGATATTAGGAGAAACTTCATTTCTGGTTGGGTTTAATAAAAACATATCGTTTGAAGCTTCGTAGGGAAACTGTTTTATACGAAGTTCACTTAAAACAGTACTTATTATCCACTGAATAGCTTTCAAAATATGTCAAGAGACGCACCAATTAAGGCCGAGAAGGACTATTCTGAGATTTTAAAGGAAGAATTTCCTGTTATTGATAAATTAGCGAAAACTGATGATGCTGCAGCGTTGGATAAATTGTTAGTTCTTGAAAAGAAGACTAGACAAGCAGCTGATTTGGCTTCATCCAAGGAGACCCTTGCCAAGATTGTTGATCTGTTAGTTAGCAAGAACAAATGGGAGGAATTAGATGAGCAATTGACGCTTCTTTCCAAAAAACATGGTCAATTGAAGTTGTCTATTCAGTACATGGTGCAAAGGACTATGAAGTATTTGGATGAGGAAAAGGATTTGCCGCTTAAAACTAAGATTAGGAGTATTGAGACTATAAGAACTGTTACCGAGAATAAAATATTTGTTGAGGTTGAAAGGGCAAGAGTGACGAGAGAGTTAGCGCACATCAAAAGGGCTGAAGGGGATATTGAAAAGGCAGCAGATATTCTATGTGAGTTACAAGTCGAGACCTATGGTTCCATGGAAATGTCTGAGAAGATTGAATTTATTCTGGAACAAATAGAACTAAGTATTCTAAAAGGAGATTTCTCACAGGCCACTGTTTTTTCTAGAAAGATTTTAAAGAAGACTTTCAAGAATGTCAAATATGAATCTTTGAAGCTAGAATATTATCAGCTACTAATTAAAATTGGTCTTCATAAGAATGATTTCCTAGAGGTAGCCCAATATTTCCAGGAAATTTATGAAACTAAATCTATCAAGGACGATGACGAGAAATGGAAATCTGCTCTTTCTCATATGGTATATTTCTTAATTCTTTCGCCATATGGAAACTTGCAAAATGACTTAATCCACAAAATACAACTAGACAACAATTTGAAGAAGCTAGAACAACAGGAATCGCTAGTGAAGCTGTTTACCACCAAAGAATTGATGAGATGGCCATTCGTGAAGAAAACCTATGAACCAATATTAAATCAAGATACCGTAGCCTTTGGTGGTATAGAAAACAAACACCACTGGGATGAATTGAAAAAGAGAGTTGTCGAACACAATTTAAGGGTTATCTCTGCATATTACTCTAGAATTACACTTGCTAGGCTGAATGAACTGCTGGATTTAACGGAATCCGAGACTGAAACTTTTATCAGCAATTTGGTAAATCAAGGTGTCATTTACGCAAAGGTCAACAGACCTGCAAAGATAGTCAATTTCGAAAAGCCTCTTAACTCTTGTGAACTGTTGAACGAATGGTCTGATAATGTTGATCAGCTATTAGACCACATTGAAACTATAGGCCATCTGATAACTAAAGAAGAAATAATGCATGGTTTAAAGGCGTGATAAAAGTTCATGTGTATATCTATATATATCTATATATATATATATATATATATATATTATTTTAGTAT